>VTPC01006589.1:10724-29218 GCA_011009095.1 Ignelater luminosus | reverse complement strand
TTGTTGTTATTATTATTATTTACAATATTAAACGGCAAAGTTGATATTGTATTCACGGTATAATTAGAAAGTCATTTGAACTTCAATAATTTTTTTTTGTAGAATCACAATCAAATAGCTAAAACGTAAAACGGTGGACTATTTGATTTCGTGAATTGTGTTACAAATCAAGCACATGGTAAAAAATCATATATAAACCACGGTTGGGAAGACTATTATATTTTTATATTATTTAGCTTCGCACTCTTATTTCTCTCCATGCTACGCATATCGGGAAATAATACAGCTCGGCTATAAAGAATGTCTTCTCTACCTTGGTATATAGTTTCTATTTTTAGTCTGCGAAAAACAATTGTAAACGCTAATAACTATAAATAATAATCTAATAGTTACAACTATTTACAATGAAAAACAGCCAAAAAGCAATTTCGCTCAATAGCACTAGTAATAAAATTATCTATTTACACTATTTATTCCTGAAAAGTGTAGTATTACCTGTAAAATGCACGTAAAATTAATTAATCTTATTTCTAAATAATAATGTCCTGCACTAAATCACAAACTTCCGCTGTTTCAAAGCTTATAATAATCACAGATTACCGTCCGTACTTTGTAACTAAAATATGTAATAAATAATGCAACAAAACAACTTTTTCGATTATGCGGTTATACCGGATAATATACCTGAAAGTATGTAAAACCAGTAGGTAGAAGAAAATGGATTAACTTACCGTTATCTTCTTTACACCCTCGAACAATTTCCAAAATTCAAAAACACCACTCTCACCGCATTTGTACTCACGGTGACATCTGTTGAGATAATTAGACATTATTTTGGCTGTTAGTACCAATTTTTACCGTTAGTGGCAATAACGCGCCCTTAAGAACACACTTTTTAAATTTACCTTTACATTTTTAGTAAGTAACAGTGCAGCGATGGTAAGATTGCAATAATCCAGAGGAGTATAAAACATTTTAAGATTTAGTCAATCACCAAGGCAGATTTGATTCTAATGACATTAATTTTAGCCAGCCCTCTAAATTCTCTAAGTATTACAGTAAAATTAGACTAAAAAACATCCAAACCCGGAAATCCAAAAAAAAGGTTTGAGTGTCCTAAATTCTTTATTACCCTTTGCTCTAAATGTGGTAAAAAGTTTCCGTTTTTTTGCAAATATCTCGGAAACTATTCAATTTAAAACTAACTTTACTCTATAAACAATTAAACGAATGTTCCACAAAAAAGGTCATATGCATATTTTTGCTACACTCAATAGTTCAGAAGATATAGACGTTCCGACTGATTCGCAAACAATACTGTGACTATAAGTCCTCCCATTACCGAAAAGCTGTCGTGTTCGTTAGCTACAGAGAACAACTAAATACTAAAGATGAGGAACATTTGCGAAGGTCTCGCTCAGCTATCAATGTAGATGTAAAAGTAGAAGACCACATTCAAATTCCTTTAGGCAGAGTGAGTTCCTTGCAAACCCAAAAAATAAGCAACAGCTAATAACTCTCCTGACAGTTCACTTAAAAGAAAGACGATACACGGTGCTTTAAGACCCTGAAGACGCAGATACTCTGATTGTTCAAACAGCAATTACAGAAGCTCAAAAAGAATTGGAGATGAGAGTAGTAGGTGATGACACTGACCTATTGGTCATGTTAATTACTCTTGCTCCTTTCAACTGCAGCTTGAAAATAATTGTGCCTGGCAAAGGCAGTCAATCAAACAAAACTCACAATATTCAGGCGATGCAGAATGAAATAGGGGACATAAAACCTGTTTTATTGAGTGTTTATGCCTTAACAGGCTGTGATTCTGTGTCCTCAATATACAGGAAAACAGCCCCATTTAAAAAAGTTTAAGGTGACGGGGAACTAAGAAAAGAATTACTAACTTTCAACAACCCCAATGCACAGACAGTTGGTATTGCTGATGCTGGCAACGGTTTCTTCCTGTCTATATACGGATCCAGAAAAACGCAAAACTTGGATGTTCTACGTCACCAGATGTTTTTAACGACTGGTATAACTTTCTACAATCGCGACGGAAAAATAAATCTTATTCCTTTATATCTCCTGAAGTATTGAGTGTAGCAAAAAATGCGTAGGACCTTTTTGTTCAAAATTGTACGTTGTTTAATTGTTTATAGAGTAAGGTAAGCTCTAAATTAAATAGTTTCCTTTTCCCTAAACCGGACGCTCTAACTGCGAAGACTTTTTACCACATTTAGATCAAACGGTAGTAAACAATTTAGGACACTCAAACCTTCTTGTTTAGGATTCCTGATTTGGGAGCTAATTTTACTGTACTAAAGCGGGCCCTTTGAGCTAACTAAATATTTTTATCACTGATGACATAGTTAGAAGGAAATATTACTAACGAGCAGAACTCTTTTCTCACAAATGGAAAATTCTTCTCTCGAAGTTATTGAGGCATTTCTTTAAAGCGATGCTTGTATTTGATGATATATGCACCTCCTGCTGACATAAAGATTGCACTTATTTTAATCGTTTTTTCCAGTTATTGCTCTGATTGTCTTGTTGCTGTCTAATGTCAGCTCAAAGCTCAATAATGACAATGACAACCAACCAAATAGAACTTGTAAACCGTATCGTGTTTAATCTGTTGAAAGAGCCTTTCATTATAAAAAGTTTTAAATTCTTATCACAACAATACGGTTCAATTTGCTTTCACTGTCTAGCATGATGCTTTTTTACCATTTCTTACTTGTACTGCCTAAAAAGAATGTTGAAACTAAGATATTTGAAACTTTCAATCATGAAATCACAGCTTCTTATACTTGATCTTCTTTCTAATGACCCCAGGAGGACTATAGAAACCTCTTAAGGACACTAAATTAGTTTTGGTAATCCCTGATGGTGTACCCATTACACAAACCTGGAAAAGCATTTTCTTTACTTTTTTAACGCTTGATGGATGAAAATTAGAGACAGTACAGATTTTCTTCATTCAAGCAATTGCGCTAGATTCTAATTTATATAGACCTGAAAGATATAAATAATTTGTATTCAGACCAATCAACATTTCAAATATCATTTTATGGTTTATACAAAGAATTCTGGTGCGTCATTGTGTCTTAAATAAACTCCTTAACTACCTCCAAACAGGCTTTGTAAAAAGGTTTGACTGTTTTGGTGTTTGGAATTATTGACCTTCCGTTTGGTTTTAATAAAAGTAAATCAAGAAACCTTATATAACTGTCTATCAAATAATACCATTTTTCGAATTGTGATAATATCATTTCTCATTCGATTCAGTATTTTGTTTGTTCCAAAGCTAATCGTTTACATTACGGACTCATATCAGGATTGTCTAAAAGTTATAATCAACAGCATTAAGGTTCCCAAAGAAGTAAAACAGAAAATCCCATTGTTCCCAATTTTCTTTAGCTTAATGGGTTACTAGATACTTTTTCAACTTAGTAACAGACAATCGTATGGTTATAGGAAGCACAGTAGCGCGCAAGTTAAATTACTCTTTTAAACAGATATTGATACTGCTTTCAGCGTATAGGTTACTTCTTGGAGGATACGCAAATATTACGCCTTATTAACTTTTGTGGACAAAGCCCTAATCTATCTAACATTTACCACTCAACACTTTCTTCCATCTAGAAAACAAATTTGATTTCGCTATGGCTTATCATTCAAACAACTGATATTTATCAAGCAATGTGAAAAAAATTTGACAAGCCAAAACAGTGTAACCTGAGAGAATATTGAATGTACAATGGTATTACTTCATTTATTTTGCCGTTTCTTAAAGTAAAAAAAAAAGTTTTAAAGAGAGAGACTACACACTACACAAAGAGAAAGTTGCTGAAATTGATTATATATCGACTTTGTACGTAATTCAGCATTCAAACTTTGTTCAAATGTAACAAATCGTAAAACTGTTATATAACCTGTAGACGGGTAGAAATACTAGAGAATAGTAACATTCACGAATGGAATTGGTTACCGATCAGACTAAGCAGCACGATAAAGTGAAGAAACTATTTTTAGCAAAAGGCAAAACCCGGAGTTTCTAAATTCTTTTGAATCTAAAAAAAGACAAAGAGCAAAAAACTCATTAAATGTAATAAACAAAAATACAGAATGTTGATAATGACAACAGAAAATAAAGTTAATCCGATCAGCATTCTGAGATTCAGGTATTTCAATCCTAGTGGGAATTTTTAATCTACCAAACATCTCATAGATATAGGGTCTAGAACTATACTTTTTTAGCTGAGAAGGCATGCCTGGATATAGGAATTAAAAGGTTGTTAAACATGCAAATCTTTACTACTCAGAGCGACATATCTAAAAACACCAACAAACCAATTGACAAAAAGAGGAGAATTTTTGGTACAACTTCTAGATGTTGTAAAAATAAATGCAAGATTTAAGACTAGTAATCGAAAAGCAGAATATATTGCAAATATTGCCAAGAGCTTATTGATGAAATAATTTGTCTTTATGATCAAATTCAAAACAGCAAGAACTTGTCGATTGATAACAAAGACTTTATGGTACAGACAACAAATACTCAAACACAACTTTACTCATCATCATTATGACGCGAGGTTATGACATAGATGCCTTAAAATAGTAGACAACAAATTGAGATAACGTTTTGGATTTTAACAGGAAGATTTATTGACAAGATATCCAAAGCATGTAATTTTTGTAGAATCCACCGCATAAAACAAAAAGTGTAAATGAGTCAACTACCAAACTATTCACTGTAATAAGATTGCCCTACATCTACATATCTACATATGTTAAAATTGACCTCCAAGAGCCATTTGAAGCCGCTGTTGAAAAAATTATCTATTTATTTGTTTGTATCTCCTTATACCCAGAAGAAGATGTCCATAACAAATGTATAACAATAGTGCTGCAAATGCAGATAGTAATAAAACAAAAACTCGCAATTAAAGGAGCACAAATAAGAATTGTATCACCTAATTGATCCACCTATAGCATGAGCTTAAAATAAAGAAATTCATAAGTAGCTTGTTAATATCGCAATATAATATTTTATCATCAGAAAGGGACATCCTCCAGGGAGCCCCAGCTCATTGTCACAAGGCTGGAAGCTGCGATAGAAGCCCTGAGTGACTGGTTCAAGTCGACCTCGAAGATAAAGCTAAATTCGGGCGAAAACAAAATTCGTTTCTCTCATCCGAAGATCCAACCGATCTGCATCTACAACCGTCCAATTCCCAAAAAGACGGAGGAAAAGTACCTGGTGTCACTCTAAACTGGCGTCTCACCTAAAAACAAAATAATGCAAGAGAAAGGCGAAGGCCGTCATCGTAGTGCTATATCCGCTTCTAAACAAAAATAGCCACCTAAGCTCGCTCGATAAACTACTTTTATACAAGACTACGATAAGGCCACTGCTAACTTAACTATGCCCCACCAACATGTGGGTACGCAGCAAAGACAGATATCCAAAATCTACAAGTGATACAAAACTAAACCCTTCACCGAACTTTCAACGCGCCCCGGTTCGTCTTGAATGTAGACCTTCATCGAGATGCTGACATTTTGACGTGCAGATGCCGAAAAGTTGTACGCTATCACTTCGACATCAACAAACCTGCTCATAAACACCTTAGGTAATTATAAAGTAGAGGAAGCAGCAGCCATAGCCAGCCATAGCACGCAGCGAGCTATCAACAGCCCACCAAACATTTAACACCAACATCCACATGCCAGATGAAGGAGGTTAAAGCCCAAGGCTAGGTGTTTCTTCTACAGCCATCCGTTATACGATACGATACGATATCATCAGAAAGGATGTAACTATTAGCTTTTAGAAGAAGGTCAAGAAACGGTATCCAGAAGTTCTAGTTGGAAACTAAAACCTTTAATCCACTTTGTTAATAACAACGAAGTTTTATGAGCAAAATCAACAAGACCTTTCAGCAATAGAAAGTTTTCAGTACAACTGTATTTTTTGATAAAAGTTTTGTTGGATATTATGGTCAAAACCGGCTCAAACAAAATTTATTCTCAGAAAACTGATTAGGTTTGGATATAACTTTTGAATTCCTTGTGGATTTGAAGTGAACTGCATTTAGTCTTTTAGACCTGAAAAAGGCGTATGATAGCGTTCCAGTGAGTAAGTTGTGGCATGCAATGAAAGAACGAAAAATATACACAAGATATACAAATGCAGTAAAAGAATTTTATAAAGGAAATGTTAGCCATGTCAAAATAAGAAATAGAATTACGGATCTTTTTACTGTTAATAAAGGTCTAAGGCAGGGATGCTGTCTCTCTCCAACACTTTTTAAATTGTACTTGAATATGGTCTTAAGACAATGGATAAAGAAATGTAGTAATATGGGAGTCCAGATTGGAGAAAGATTTATTTACACATTACTATTCGCGGACGATCAAGTTGTTCTTGCTGAAAACATAGACGATGCATCGTACATGCTAAGGAAACGGATCAGAAATCTGGACAAGGAATAAACAAATACAGAATAGAGTACAAGCAGTAGAAAGTACATATTGGTGTAGATGTTGTGGTTTGACACTTCAAGATCGGGTTAGAAATGAAACTATTAGACAGAGAATGGGAATACAGGATACAATACTAGACACCATTGAAAGGAAAAAACTAAGCTGGTACGGCCATATGAGAAGAATGGGAATAGATCGACTACCAAGACAAATATTCGAATGAACTCCAAAAAGAAGAAAGAAGAAAGGAAGACCACGAACACGCTGAAAAGATGAAATAAGCAAAGCAATGGAGAAAAAACAGCTAGAAGAAGATTCGTGGCTAGATAAGAAACAATGGCGCCTAGGATGCGACAAACGGCCATACGCGCTGTAAAAAAAGTCGCTATATATATATAGATCCTTTTTTATTACTTTACAGTGTTGTAGTGAATGTGATATCTTGTTATGATATCCTTAAAGGTGTATACCAATAGCTTAAAAACTGAGAGTATTTACTATTATGAAAAGAATAACTTTCATGGCAACAAAAGAAGTACATACAAGTAGAAAATGTTTTAAAAAAGAAATTTTAAAATGTATGCCCATATTATAGGGGTTTCGGATAAGACTATCTTAGGTTTTGTTAATTGTTCTAGAAATAAAACATTAATTAACTTTCTGTAGTTTTATTTATCTCATTCACGTAAAATACATAAAAGGAAACATTTAAATACTAGAAGCTTCTCAGTTTATTCTCATATTATCATGAACATTTTCCTTTTGGCACAAAAGGCCTTTTCAAATAATTGTTTAGTATATTTCAATGTACACAACCAGTTAGATGTTAAACTACGTAAATTAACGTTTCAGAAACATCTATTACTTTGGAAATCATGGTTCCTACGGTGACTATCTGATTCATTTTCACTGAAAACGCAAAAGGCAAACTAACATTTCAGTCTTCAGCCTGTGAATAGAGTATTACATCTAGGTTTCATGTTTGCAGTTTCCTGTCTCGTCCGTTTTACATTTCGCTTGACCGCTCCACTATTCTGATGATGCTACCCTCATTTCTGTCGGTTTACAATGTTTACTGTTTAAACTACCTCTCACAACAAATATCTCTATTTGTTCCAAACAATTAATGATAGAAAAAGAATATTCATTTCTAAAAACAACTAAATCACAGAAATGTTGGTAGTTACTAATTGTAAGCCGCGACTAATTTAAATCTAGAAAGTTGTAGCAGCTTTGTGTTTTTTAAATTTTATTGTCGTAATAACTTGAAGTTTTGCAAAACCGTACATTACACTGTGGAGTTGGTTAAAAGACGGATTGGATTTTAAATATTCCAGTCACACCCTAAACTTCCTTTCTTTTGTATTAGCGCAGACTTTTTCTCGTTAAACCATAATTAAAATAAATTTACAGCGCTGAAAGTACGTGAACCACCACGGTAAGAAAGTTTTGTGAGTAAACTGTAAAGTACTTTCTTTAATAATACCTCTACGTAAACTGAAGTTTTAAATGGTTTTTCTGAATGGTGGCGATAGCAAATGATAAGCCTAAGAATTAAGCAATTTGTAGGGGGACGCAACTTTTTAGAATTCCTATTACGTTTTGTTTTCAATCGTTTTGTTCGAATGACAATGAAATTAATTTTACTGATTGAAAAGTTTTCCCCACACCCAAATTATTCCCGTCCATGAAGATGGCACGTTCCTTCTCTCATTATAATGCAAATTGTTATTATTAAAAAAAAGGAGGGAAATAAATTATTTTTATTTCTTGTAAAAACAAACCTTTAAAATTCGTTTTAATCGGGATAGATGAAGTCATCGCACAGGTGAATCAGGCAGGTATTTTTAATACAAACAAGATAAAACTTATCTTATCAATAAATGAAAGTTAATTTTACTGATAAAGACAAAGTGTAACTACGTTTTTGGGCGGAAACGTTAGTTAGTGCGTGATTTTTGAATATTCTTGTGTAAAATTAATAATAGGTGAAGGCTAATATATATTGTAAGTGAAAATGGCAGGAAAAGGAGAAGGTACTGGCGAAGGAGCAGATATTACGACCCTGGATAAACAAATAAACGTTCTCAAGTACACTTTGCTATTCAGCAACGTTATTTTATGGGTAAGTTAAAATTTTTGCATTTAAACGTAAAGCTATTTTTAAAATATATGACTTGAAGCTTGTTTTTAAAAGTGTAACGCAATTTTCAAACTATATTACTTTAAAGTGGAAGGTTAAAGATAAAATTGAAATCTCGGAAAATTTAATCAAACCTCGAAGTAAAATAACGTTTAATTACGACATTGCAAATAAGAATTGAAATTGAAAAATATTGAAAAAGGAATGAAGTTTAAATTGATTGGAAAAAGGGAACAAATTAAATATACGTAGGTAACACAATTAAACGAAAACATTCTAACAATGATTAACACCATGTCATCATACAATTTCCCTGAAACAATATTACTCATTGGCAAGGTTTACACTGATATGATAACCGATCGTTTTATGTCCACATTTTTGGGGTTGTTGCTTTGTATTCATACAAAGGCTGTGACAGTTTTGAAAAAAAAATATTATCTTTTAGTCCAATGTTTGAATTAAAAACAAAGAAAGGAATCACATAATTGTGAGAAACAATACATGACAATTATGGAATTTTATAGGTTCTAAATTATATAAACATTATCTTCATAAGAATATCTAAGTTTCAAAGAAACAAAATGGAGGTAGTATTAGCTAGAGATTTACATTGATAAATATTTTCTGTAGTTAATTCGGCCTAATTAATTAAACTTCTTGTTATTCAAATTGTTACGTAGCAATATTTACAAAACAATTAAATTTAGCAATATAATTAACTTTAAATACTTGATTTGTCTTCTCTATGGTTAACAAGAAATGAAAGTTCGGTTGCATAAAACATAGTTCCAATTGCATAAAAGTTAGTCACAGTATTAACCAATCAGAGATAGTAAAATTCAAACGTAAATTCAAGATTATTCAATCAGACTGGTTAATCATAAGATTAACTTAAGCATTGGATTGAATATGCTTATTCTTAGTGAATTAGGTCAATTTTAGTCCATATTCCCATTTCTAGGGAGAAAGTTGACTGTCTGATAGCATTAGATTCATAGATATCATTACTGCTTCAAATTGACTTGGGCCTCTATTTATCGTCAAAATTTAGACAATGCGCTACACCGAAATAACAAAAAAATAAAGTGCAAGGTTTGCCTTCGGCAAAATTTTCTCTTTCGCTTTGTCCGTTTAGTATTAAGTGTTATACTCTCTGGATAATGTAGAACCATAACCATAGAATATTTTTATTCCTTAGCAGAGACTGCAATTATGCGACAATAAAGAGCAAAGTAAAGTTATGTTTATGTTCAGACTGTAAGGAGTTGTAATGAATAAAAATATTGCAGGATTAAAAAGCATCTATTAAAGGAGTAAGTGTAAGTAACTCAAAGTGCAAGACGTGCTACGGTTTGTAAGATCGAGATACCGATACTGGGGAGGTCTATGTTAATAAAGTGACTGAAGATCGCTGAGCAAAGTAGGCAAAAAAAAGTCTAACGCGAGAACTGGTATGAAAGCTGTATCTCCGCTTCACACTAATAAAGTAGAAAAAAAGAAGACTATGTTTTACTAAAAAGAGAAAGACATTTTTTGACATCTAACTTTAGACTGGACAGACTCACCAATATGTTAAAGGCTGTGTTACATCTAAAAGAAACCTTGACTGTATCTATTTTGATTTTGAAACAATCATGGTGCAAAATATACAAACCATGACATTAAGTCTACTAGACATTCTTATTCAATCTGAAGCAAGGCATCTATCATTTGTTTTGATACTGTGAATAAAAAAGTTCTGAAAGCCAAACCCATAAAATAGATTGTTACTAAAGTATCTTCGAATTGAGGAAGATCATGCTTAAGATTCTGGCTCTGATTTGTATTCGTCATCTCCAGACAACAACAGTAACAATACAAAAAAAACAACAATCAACCCAAAACATAATATATATTAAGAAAGAAGAATACACTGATTTCTTTTCAACTCTAGGTAATAAATTTATTGAAGCAGGACACTATAATGCTGCACACCAACAATGGGGATCGTGAATTACTAGGACAGATGGCAGATGGCTGCTCGTAGTACGAAAGAACACAACTTAAACTACATTTGTACAGGCGAACGAACACATTGACCTACTGATAGAAGAAAACTACCAGATCTATTAGACTTCTGTATCACACAAGGAATAAATATCGTGAAACGAGTTGGCAGGAGACTATTCCTCTACCATTGTAACAGTCTCATCTCAGATTGCTATGAAAGAGACACGGGCAACGCTATAAAATGAAAACACAATTTAGGAACAATTTAGAGGAAAACTAGTAGACTCTATTGTACTGAAAGCTCTAGAGTAAATAGGTCACTCAGTATCACTACTAACTCAACAAATACAACAAACTGCCTTGAATGCAACACCCTAGATAAATGGCAAATAAAAAAATAACTGAAGGAGTTGATTGCTGAAAAAAAATACAGAAGCGATGGCAAAATAGCCGAACTGTCAAAAATAAAAGAGCACTTAATAAAGCAAGTAAAGACAAGACTCAATATTCATAATGGAAAGCTACTAAAAAATTAAAAAGGCCTCAAACAATAAATCCGCCAGTAAGGGTAAAAAATGGCGGCTGGGCTAAAACCGATAAGGAAAAAGCGATCGCTTTTGCTCCACACCTAGAAAAGGTATTTAAACTAGTTCCAAATGAGATAACCGTTGAAGAAGATCAGCAAATAAGTAATAACTTAAAAATGCCATACCAAATGATGACATTACCAATGGATAAATTTACTCGTTAAGAAGTCAAAGATATCATTGACAATCAAATAAATCCTAGAAAAGCACCTGGTTACGACTTAGTAACAGGAAAAGTATTGCAAGAATTACCTTTAATTGCCATAAAAGCAATCACTCAAATATTTAACGCCATTGTCAAAATTGGACATTATCCAACCTTTTGGAAAATCGCCAAAATCATACTAATACCTAAGCCTGGGAAACGTACAGATGATGTCACTTTGTATACACCTATCAGCATGCTTCCGATACTATCTAAAACATTTGAAGAAATCTTTGTTAAACGATTGCAAGTAATATTGTATGATAATTTTTGACTATCAGTTTGGATGTAGAAGCAGACATGGAACAAGTGAACAAATACATAGATTAGCAATAAAGTCGTACATATTCAACAAATATTTCTACGTCAAATACAAAACGAGCGTACCGGCCTAAAGTCGATCCTGCCCTAAGTACCACAGGGTAGTGTCCTGGGCCCCCTTTGTGTATCTCCTTTACACGGCAGCAATTTTAGCCTACCACACTAACCCAAAAAATGACTCTCAAAATTTACAACTTACATTAAATAAAGCACAGGAATGGTTCAACAGATGGAGGATAAAAACCAACACCAACAAGTCATTATTTTTACCAATAGAAAGGAAGATTATGTCCCACAGTTATATTTAATGGTCAGCAACTTAGAACAGAAGATAGCATTAAATATCTGAGAATACACCTTGACCGGAAGCTCAACCGAAAAAATATTTTTACCAAAAGGAGCAACTGGGGTTACAACTTAATACGCTGTACTGGATGATAGGAAGGAATTCCCAATTATTACTAAAAAATAAAATATTAGTGTACAAATCTCTATTAAAACCAACATGAACATACGAAATACAATTGTAGGGTACCTCCAGCAATTCAAATCTTGAGATCTTGCAAAGATTTCAAAATAATGTGCTCCTTGGTATGTTACTAACCAAGTGCTACATAAAGACCTAGGTTTCTCGGCAGTGAAAGAAGAAATACAAAAAATGAGTAAAAATATAGTGAACGTGCATTCTACTGTGCTAGCAAGCAGGCTAGTCAACGAAAATACAGTATATTTATTGATGGTTTAATTATAAATTTCTATAACTTTATATTATATACAGGGTTAGTAAAAGAATTAATTGATAATAAATAAAATATTAAACAAAGTAAAAGAATAAGAAATTAAGAATATAACTAACATATTAAAAACAATATTAAAAGTTGAAATTATGAAATAAGATAGGGTAACGAAAATAATCTACTTATTAAGGTAAAAAAAATAATAGAATAAACAGAATATTTAAAACAGTAAGCGTATAGCAACATTTAAAAAAAGAAGAATTTTAAGATCTTTAAAGATAAGAAATCAAATTAATTATTAGACGTAAATCGATAACGAGAACAAGTTAAAATCAAGGTATATAATAATTATTATTAATACAAATTTTAATTTATCTTTAATTTTTAAACATTCTTTCTAAACTCTTTAAAAATTTCCCACCAGTCGTGTTCATTAGACAACGTAGTTATGTCTTCTAAAGTTGTAGGCCAAGTTAGGCCCATTTTAATTAATTTACTTTTGCATTTATGTCTATTTTGTTCTTCGTTTTTGCATGTTAATATTATGTGTGTAGCAGTATCAATTTGTCATCGTTAATTTTGCCAATTCTATTTAAGTATTCTTTAAAGTTTCCGTGACCTGTAATTAGTTGTACTGTCAAATAATTTAGTTCACCTGCTATTTTCCGGCTTCTTAAATTGGGTATGAATTTATACACTGGTCGACCTGTTTTAGCTTTTTCCCATCTTTTATCCCATTCATTTAAAATCATGTTTTTTATTTTATATTTAACAAAACTTTTGGGAAGTTGATCAAAATCGTTGATTATTGTATTATTATTAGCAGCTTCTTTTGCTATCTTGTGAAGGAAGACGACTAAAGCGATTCAAGCCAATGGACCTCCCAACCAGGTTTAATAATTGTCAAAATGAATACTAATTGTCCCAGTTCATTGGATATTGTAGTATTTAACTAAAAAGCAATGACTTTCAATTTCATAAACTCATCTTAAAAAAATGTCTAAGCATCTATGGTTATAAGTCCTTAGATAATACTGCTCGTACAAGAAGTTCTCAAGATTTCCAATTGTACACATAAAAATATTGTCTTCAGTAGATATAAACTCTAAATCTGATTTAGATTGCACTACACTGCTTGCTGTAAAATAACTAAACCTGTATATTAGTGAAATGATGAGATTATTAATCAATAAAAATTAATTCATCGAATATTTTCTTTAGTAGCAGCTGATTTGTGAGAATAGTTAACCAGAATAAATCCCTGACAACTATAAGATCCTTTTTTTAACCCATATAAACATCTAAATGTAAGAGAAGTGTTATCTAATATTATAGCGAGTTATAACATTTACTTTCTTTACTTTTCTAAATTTTTTTAATGAACTGAGCAACAGACATTTGCTATACATGGTGTTTTTGGCATAGTCAATACTAAACAGAAACGCAGAATACAAAATTAGTAACCTAATAGTTAAGTGCTATATGTACATACATATATAGATATCCTTCAAACAGATTGCTCAGAATCTGGTTGAGAAACTTTTACTTTTTTTTTAATTTAACCTACCATCCCCCATATTTGACATACATAAGTGTTTGGTCTTAATATGAACTTAACACACTGCGTTCTGCTTTAAGCAAACTACTTCTGTTTGCTATTGGAATCCAGTTAAACCAATCAGGCATCACGCCACCTTTATGACATTCTTTGATCAAGATGTATTTTTAGATATTTGATCGTTCCAACGATAGCTTTCCTATGAGTATTTCAATGGAAAGCGAGATTTATATTCTTGAATCTTGTAGAAAGAAAACTAACTAATAGTGACATTTTAATATGACAGTGACACATAAACGCGATTCTATTCGAAAATACCTAATTTGAATTCCTATTGGAGAATCTATCATTTTTCAATGGGAATACTATTCCCATGATTTTGAAAATTGTGATCCTGATTGTAGATCTGTTGTTCACTATTTCATGTGGTTTATTATGGTCTATGAATCTTTGTTTCAGTTTTGCACCATTCACCAGTTCATTAATTTCTTGTTGCGACAGTAATCCTGCAATCTGTAGGTTTGTATATTGAACTATCAATGCAGTGTTATCTTCAAACATTGCAAGTAAAGTACCCACAGGATCTTTGATATAACTCATAAATATGTTAAATAGGACAAAACCTAATAGTAATCCCTTCCAGGAGGACAAAGACTGAAAACGTACAATGGGTTGAGAAACGAGGTGATGATTTTCAGTAGATAAATTAGTAACTTGAGCTTACAAGACCATTAGTCTATACTGTATCAAAGGTATTAGTTAGATTGAGGAAGAAAGATAGTGATGTACTTTTTATTTTCTTGATCTTCTTCAATAATCTGAACTGTTTGTTTTGGATATCGTGAAACTTCGAATGTTAACTTCCAATAGTGTTTCCTAATTCCTCTAAAATTTGACTTGTCTCTAAGTATCTTAAATAAATATTAATTGGTGGTTAGTTTAGAAATGGCGCCCAATACGAATATGCTGATAAAATAAATTGTAACTGAGATTGCGAAAAACATTAGTATTGCTAGCTGTTATGATTTGCTCGATAACGATTTACCGTACAAATGTTTGAAATTAACTAGAATTTATCATTTGAATTCAAGATAACCAAGTTCGTTAATCTGATTCAGTTTGAAAGTGGAAAAGTTAAATAGTATCAATACAAGATTTAACTTTGATTGAGAATTAAGCAACAACAATTTTGTGGTCTATAAAAATTTAATTTTATAAATAACATAAAAATGTTATATTGTCATATTGAAAATTTGTCAATTTGTGGCGTTGTAACGTTTTTAGGTCAGAAATCATTTTATATCATTGTATAAGTGAAGTCTGAAAAGGCACGACTTCAATTGGGAGGAATAAACACAATATTACTGTTTTGTTTTATTTAACATAAGATTAGGCACAGTAATTATGTTTTGTTATAAAAATCCACGATAATGATAATATTTTTCATCGTATAGTGCGCTAATTGTTTATCTTATCTCAAAAACTAACACCATTAAATATGCACAATTAGGATGGTTTATTCAGGGTCTTCCTATATTATTATTGACTTCACGGGTTAAGGTGGTAATTTTCATAGCTGCTACTCTACACTAGGGATTATGAGCTTCATACCAAAACATTTCGTTTAATGTATTTGTTAAATATAAACAAAGCTGTACTTTAGACACACATAAAAAAGGACGTGCGGGTTAGGTGCTTTAAATGACGAATGTTTTACGTTGAAATCGTCTAGACTTAGCCCTAAAAGTCTAAACGATTTGCCAATATTCTGTCCAACTGCTGGTGAAGGTACTTTTAGATTTACCGATCGTATAAAAGCCACTTTTCCTCGATTTCAGAAGTTCAAATTCCCATTAGCAGTGGACGACGGTATTGCGCCGCTTTTGGAGACATTTACTGCGACATTACCTCCGCTGATCCGGCGTGCAGCAAGTGCCTGCCGTAAGAATCGTGTGCTGCGATATCGCAAGCCCTGTATTTCGTGATATATGAGGGGATTTGGTTGGGTATTGCTACTACCACCACACCGCCGGCATTTAAGATATATCATCGTACGTAGAACGCAAAATTTGAAAATTTCAGCTCGAGGAACCACGAGGCCAATTAGTATAATGTATAAGAGGCGCAGCGCGTGTTCCGGGTTATTTTTAATTTATCCTCCCTCCGTGGATAAATGCTAAATAGGTATGCAAATAGCCCTCGCTGTCGTATAAAGATTATACCAGCTTTCTTCGAAACGACGTTGCATGCTTTTTATCGAATACATTGTTACAATTTTTTCTAATTTATGAGGTTTTGGTATGTGAAAAATTAAGCGCTGCACAGGTTTTATAACTATTATTTTCTACTTAAACGTAAAAATATGTACATTAAGAAAGTCGGGTCGTTATCGTTCCTTATCATGCTTTTAAACATTGATAAACTCGATTTTAATTTGGTGTAATATTTACCAGAAATGGTAATCTTACAAATAATGCCAAAGTAGAGAGATAAACTTTATCTGTATTAATTCAGCTCAGAAATAAAACGAAAGTTTATGAAGTAGAATAAAATTTAAATCAATACTTTCCGGAGAACTTCAAAGCTCAAACTTTCCGTAGGAGTAAAGTTGTTTACATAATTTTTATTACTATTACATAATAAAACGTTAGAATTTCTTGAAACGTTTGGAGCAAGAAGGGTTCCTAATAAAAATGAAGATGAAGTTTTATAATCCTTTGTTTTCTTTTTTTTTAAATTTAATCAAATCTTAAAAAGTTTTGTAAAACATGAACAGCCTCTCCATTATACAGCGTGCTATTTCATCAATAAACTTTTGAAGAAACACAAATAAGTACTCTTGTTGTCTAAGTTAGTTACATATGTTTGAGTTAAATTTCTTTTATCAAAGTTTGCTAACACATCTGTCGAAAAGAGGACAACTAGATATAGCAACACTTTCGCCAATCAGAAACCAACTCTAAATACAAAAGAAGACAGAAGTTTGTGTTTTGTTGAATTTTCAACGACAAAGAAATAAGTTTTTATTTTTATTTATCTATTTTCTCAAAGATGCTTTTTCTCACAAATATGGCACATGTTTGTCAATGTTTTAAGTCTTGACAAAGAAAATAAAGTATTTCAGAATTATAGAACTAGAAACAGTAATTTAATAAACAAAAATGGAATTCTAAAGATAATTATGTATACTAATTTTACTTCATTACCCGAAATGTTTAAAATTCCAGTTTTATCGATACATAAATTGTTTCCAGACTAGTAAGATTGCTGAAGGGAAAGTAACGACTGAAAACTGTCAGAAAACGGTCCAGCATTCCAAACATTTATTTAGAAATGAAACCATCACCAGACGTAATATGCCTAATACACAAATCATTCTTTTTCAACTCTTCCTTTCTTATGAACGATTATTCTCCTAGCAATATCACAGATTGTTTACCAAAACTAAAAATGAATGTACCGAAGATTCCCCCACTTTTTGAACATTAAATACGGCTGAATCTAACTATTAAAAGACACAACGATAACAAATTCCATATACTCTCCTTGCTTAAACGAGAAAAATAATAAATAAAAACCTGTCGAGGCGCTAACAAGTAGGAACGTATGTCTAGTAGTGAAGAGATACTCTTAAAACATGAAATTTGGGTGCTCCTCAATTCACAGTGTTGTAGTTGCAAATAAAAACCCGAATTACATATATTTCTTCATATGGAATTTGAAAGTCTCATACGTAGTTGTCAATTGAGTCTCTACCGAGAGAGTTAAGCAACTCCTAATGCAGCTGGAACTGGAATGCCAATAAAAGAATCTTTAACAGGCACTCAAAAGTTTGACTGGAACTCTATAAGAATCTTGAAAAGTGAAAACCGACACGACGGCTTGTGGGAATGTAAAAGTTTAAAAAGATATTAAAGTTTGCAAAGAACCTTAACCTGTGCAAAATCCCGCTTACATATAAGGCTAGAATTTACAGTCCTGTAAAGATCCAGATCCATTAAAGACATAGAAGTCCTCAGTAATGAATTTGCCAAGAAGTTAAAAATTAGAGTTTCGCAAACCCAAGCAAACATAAGGACCTTCTAGCTTCGCAAAAGCATGAAAGTCTACAGAAACTAGAGCTTTACAAATCAGAGTCATCAGAAAGAAAAGGTCCACAGGAATTTGAAATTAACTCATCTATTGAGTTAGGGCCTTAAAAAAACATCAGATACAAAAAAGTGCGCAAGAATAAACACTGCGAAAACCCTGAAATTACAGTTCTTTAAAACCCAGCCAACCATAAGCACCAACTAACTTGTACGAGGGTGGTCTGAAAAGTTTCCGACCTCAACGTGAAGATGGCAGCACTCGTAAATAAAAGCTACTGAATTTTGTTGTTCATCGGTTGGCAGTTACTCACCAAAGTTTCAGCCATTTTGGACGCGCAGTTTTTATGTAACAGTCGTTTGAGTGAGTT
>VTPC01006586.1:105651-131498 GCA_011009095.1 Ignelater luminosus | reverse complement strand
CCTCCTGGAACTTGCTGCTGGTCGAAATTGTAAGATTAGAGAAAACTCTCCCCGATAGCGTAAGGATTGAGATACTCAACCGACCAACAAACAGACAGCACAAGAAAAAAGGAGATCAAGAGATAAAGTGGTAGAAGGAAGACACTAATCTCAAATTTACAAAATTTCCACAGAAACAAGCATCCGGAATGTCGTCGGTCAGTACCACAATTTCCAGCGCTGTATTCTCGGTCGATGACGCCGAACAACGTGAATCGAGCAACGGAATTTTTTTTATTTGTGTTATATGTAAACTTTAGGCATGTAATATTAAATTTGTTAACATGCTAGAAATAAATCTATTCTGTATCATTAATTAGGTACATTTCTTTATTCATTTCCTAAAACAAAACTAAAAAAGTATCTAAGAAGAATATAGATACTTTTTGATACATCTTGGATCTGTATCTAGACACATAATCAAAAAGAAGATCTTGTGTCTCAACTAGATCCAGGTTTAGAAAGTATCTGGATCTGGAACTAGATACCGAGAGGAAGGAACTTCCCCAACACTGGCTTTAACTACAGATTGGTTACATCCTGTATATGTCTCCCAAAAACAATTAAATAGTTGTAACCCTTTAGCTAACTTATTCGAATAAAGAAAGGTATTTGGTGTATCATTTGGCAATTCCAATGTTTCTCTAACTAAACTTGTGATAACTTTGTGCATATTTTCCAGAAATTCTTTAGTTAATTTTAAGATGGGCAGTGTTTGCAAAGGAGAAACATGTGTTGGTAAAATGTATTGATTTATTACGAAATCGATTTAGAAGTTTTAGAGACTATAGATCTTATCCTTAAAAGAAACCTTTTTTTAGTGCTGGTTTTATCAAGTTCTTTTTACAATTAAAGATAAGTTACAATAAAAGGTATTCCATTTTTATTTAAAAAGACATTACACAATATTATATTCTAAACAAAACGAAACCTAATTAGGAGAAAAAAAGGTATTTACTGGAGCTGTCTTTACAGCATAATGCCTTCCTTTTTCCATTTGCTCGAAATTATTTTCGAAAATGACATCTCCTTTTGCTAAAACTCCACTACCCAATTTAATGCACATATTAAATATAAATGTAGTACACATGTAGTACACATGTAGACCCTATTACTTCTAATACTTTATTAACTTTTATGTCGACAAGCCCGGAAATCTTCGTTTGAGTACTTCGAAAGTCCTTTCTATTGTATTTCCAGCTACAATATGACTTGTGTTGTATCGTTTCTGGGCAGATGCTGTTGGGTCAGCTAAAGCGATAAGTAGTATAATAATGAAGTAATAAGTAATGAAGTAAGTGTAAGTGTTCCAGATCCTGCGCCTGCTGGGGAAGAAAATAAGAAAGTTACCAGATCAGGCAGGATTGTAAAACCAACGGTTAGATTTTCTCCTAGTGCATACCTATAAGTTAATAATTATAATGCATTTTTTTATTTATTTCAAGAAATGGGAGGATAGTGTTATGTTGTCAGTTATTATTACTTAGGATATAATATAGTTGTCAGTTGAGTTTTAATTACACAGTTTATTTAATATTAATTGTAATTCAGTTTTTTTAAATAGTCTTCTTGTTGTAGTCATAAAGGACAAAACAGTAATCAATACTTACGTTAGTTTAGCGCAGAGACCGGGTAGTTTCTTTTGCTAACTATATAGTCTTAATTGATGTTCTATTATGTACATCAACTTTGTAACACTTTATGTCGACAATTGAAATCTTCTGAAATTTAAACTCCCAAAACGGGTGACTCCTTTGACGTAAATGCCTTTCTCTAAACTTTCGTCTTTTGGTGATGAATTTAAAAGCCGAAATAAAAATGCCATTTCTGTTATTAATTATGAAGATAATGAAGATCTTGTGTTTATCATAGCTTTTCTATTAAACTGCATAGGTTTTAACAGTTATTAGATGCTTAAACTATGAAAATAGTAAGCCGCTGTTGAATATTTTTTGGATCTATAAGATATTGATACATTTGTGGAATCAATAACGTTACAGAATTTATCTATTCCATAAGCAATTTAATTGAATCAATATCTGTTAAGGAAACGTTCCCAAGAAACAGTGCCCTTTTTTACCTCGTCGCATATGCACAGAAATAAAAAGATAGTACGTAATAATACATTTTCAGTCCAGTAAACTAAGGCGAGATTAAGGCCAAACCTCGAAATGAAAGATACAAAGCTAAAAATTTACATAGATCTCTGACTCGCCGTTCTAAAGACGGGCTGAAAAGGCTCATAAGATATCGTGTCCGCTAGTCAAGATATCAAAGGTCAAAGGTCACAAAAATCGGTCTTTTACAAATATCTCGCTTCCTATGGCTCGTATGTCGTTAAAAGTTCTTACAAAACTTATAGTGCTTAAAATTCTCTACAAGTTTGGTTCTGTGCATTTATAATTAGTCGTTTTCGAGATAAAATGCGGAGAGTGGGAAGCGCGCATCCATTTATAGGTTAACACTTGTAAACTGCGGAGCCAGATGCATATTATTATTGTCCTTATTAAAGTTAACAAATTGTTAATAAAATTAAATATTTTAAATACATTATAAGTAATGCGGATTCATCAGTAGATGCGACACAACATCTGCCCTGTTTAACAAACGAAAACTGCAAATTATAAAAATTTTTGAGAAAGGCCTCGATTTGTACCAGTCAGCTCAATTATTCCAACTAGAAAACTGCCCTCCAAATACATTATTTGAAAATGGAGTACGTATTTCTTCAGCAACGTATAATGCTTCAAACTCAGAACACTGTATAGACAAATTTAAGTACACTCAATTCATCAAATCAACAAGACTCAACAGACCGGTGGAATTATCATCTCTTCCATCTACAAGTGCAGCGGTTGTCAGCATATCTATCGGGCCTACTTCCAGATCCAGACTGGTTAGGGAATGATTTACAACCTGAAAATTGGGGATGGGATCTAGAGAACGAGATCCTGAAGCCGACAACAACATTATTGCCACCAACATCGGACGAACTATTAAATAGAATCTTCTGCAATTTCAACAAAAGTTGTGGCGTGAACTGTGAATGTAGGAAAGTAGGGTTGCAGTGCTCCACAGTTTGTGGTCAGTACCACGGACAAGCATGCTTCAACACCTCATCAATATCAAACGATATTGATACAGAAAATGAATTTGTTTTTTACTACTAGGAAACTGTGTGCTGAGGTTCTTCACCAATGTGAAGCGATGATTAAGTAATGTTTATAATGGACTACTCTTATCCACACGGTTGGTGACATGACAGTAGTATGCTGATGTATTTCACAAATAATTGCGATTGTAGGTTGACATGTGATATAAGTCAACGATGCTTCTTCATAAAAGGTATAATTACAATAAGGTACATTTACCATAACGGAAACCAGTCCAATGCGAAGATAATCAAGTTATTAACACAAAATATTCAGCACTCGCAACACTGAATGACACAAGAGTTAATTTGCAGTATTACACAAATCTTTACAAAAATAGACGTCTTCTCATACTTTAATTAAAAAGATATTTTAACTGACTTACAAAATATCTATACAGAGTATGTCAGTACGAATCTCGTAGAAAGTGTGATAGCAATGTTCCGATATTGTAAGGTAAATAGCGATACAGTAGTTTGCGAGAGCTCACTGTGAATTTATTGAAAAGTTCCGCCTGCTGGTGCGATAAATATTGACAAGTCCGGTATCTTCCGGGAATTGTCACTAGGTTATTTAACGAAGACAGAATTTTTTCGCGAGATCTTTACTCAGGCAAAGTTACCTTAGCAGAGATTCGTCTGTCACTGGATTTATTTCTCGGCACTTTGCGAAATTTGTCTAAATCCCATAATTTCACGGGAGAATAACACAGAAGACGCGTGTTACTTCTTCGATAGCGGTAGAAGAACTCTCCAAATCTTTAAGCAATACATGTCACTTCCAATCCCCCAAGAGAGTTGTACCAACAGATAATTGGCTGTTTAATATATCGGACAATCGGAATAACTAATCAAATATTGCAGGAAGGGTGTGCTTTAGCAAGAAACTTGCACCTTGTACTCGGTAATTATAGGAAATATAAATCTTGTCTATACCAAACAAGTTGACAGATTTATAGTTTTAAGGGTAATAAAGCCAAAAGATAAGAATCTGAAATTCTTGTGAATCGCATAAATGTAACCAGGAAACTATAAAATTAGAAGCGAAATACATCTCTAATTTAATATTTAAGATAGCACTTTATAAAAGAATATCAGAGAAATTTAACGTTCTCAAGTCATAAATTACAACCATGTCAAGGGGCGTAAAACCAAAAGGGCTTTTATATTGTAGGAAGACGTTAAACTTAATTTTTAAAAAGAAATATTACATTTACAGAGGAAAATATTGAAAATAAGAAAACGATATATTGTTATTTACAAGAATAAATAACTTATTTTGCTAACTACGAAATTTTCCTAACAACTTTTCTTGTGTATAAAGGACATTGTTAAATATAAATTTTCTAGAAAATCTAAAGAAAATGTATTTTCCAGGTATGTTTGCTTGGGAACGTCCTTAATTAATGGGCTTTAGGCTGATATCTAGCAGACAATGGAGTCAATATTTTTTAAGAATCAATCTGAGATCAGTAGATTTTAAGTGTGTTATCTTCGTCAGGTTAAAAATTTGTGGGTTCAGAAAATGTTTTAGTGTGACATTTTAGATAAGAGATTTAAAAGAGATACAAACTATGTACCAAATCAACTACTACTAACATCGCCGCTTTTGCAATAAATTAAAGGTGAAAAAGATATACCTTTTTCTTTATCAGATTTTAGTATCAGCTTATTTTTTTATATAGAATTAAATAACAAATATTTAATTCTTCTTTTTATTAACTCCCTTTTATTAAACATTCTCATTACTATCGCAATATATGAATATGTTTGACTATATTGTCCTTGTTGATCTTACACTAAACGTTGTACTTACCTTCTTCGATATTAGTTACTAATCTTCGTATTATATGCAACTTCTACTTTTTGCCTGTATAATAAAACTGGATTTATTCTAATAATTTTACTTGTTGATACTTACTCATAAGACATTAGATACTTGCTTTTGATTTTTGTTCATTGAAGGAAGAGAATCGTGAATAACGCAAAAATCTCGTGTAACAAATGTGTTGACAGTTGGGTAAAGCTATAGTATATGTAGGTGTATACAAATATTGTAATGCGTCTCTAGTATGCAATGAACAAGACCCTAGGTACTACTTTAAATTAATACTAAATTGCACAATCTGATGATATCTTACTCACTGTGCAGGTCATCGATGTCAACATCTTATTTCAGTGATGATGAAGTACTGCTTTAACACCAACAAGATGTCATAATCAGTCATGTTAGAAGTTCATTACTGAGAAACATTAATGTATGTTATATATAAACAAGGTAAAAATGAAATATAGGAAGTGAAGAAGGGAAGAGTAAAAATGGAATATAAAATATACCCATGATAAATTAATATATTTGATAGAATTTGCACATCAACGCTCTAGACGTGATCGTTCTTAAAAATTTTAAAATATAAAATATTGTGCAAATAATCTGTTAAATTTGCAATTTGTAAAGATATTATGAAGTGTATTCAAGTTTATTTGTAACATGAACCTTGTGTTTGGTGCAAGATGGTATTCCACAGTCTGGTTTGTTCTAAATTCAACCGTTTTATTTTATTCCTCTCATTATCGAACATGTAGACCATACCACTTTAAGTACCTGGAAAAAAAGATATCGTAACATGGGAATGGTGGCAGTGATGTAGAAAGTGTTCCATACTTCTATAGGAACTGTTCAAAAGTAAATTTAAAACGTAGTTCGTTGCTAGATAAATAATAGTTATTTATTATACAAGTCTACAAAGACATGCTTTATCGATGAGTCTAAGGTATTAACTCGCGAGCAATGGAGTCGATAAAGCACTATGTCCAATATGGGTATAATTTTGGTCACGAATATTTTGTGGTCCTAAGTGCTAGAAAAAGGGTTCCTAAAATAATTTTTAAGAGATTTAAATGCAAAAAAGTTCTAATAATATCTGAGAAACCAAAAAACCTGAAAAAACCAAATTTCGGTGTTTTCGGTTTTTCCAAGATGATTTCAACAGTTTTATGATATAAGAATTTATCCCAATACGTGATGAAGTTAAATTCTACACGATCACATTTTAGCTGAGTACTTAATAACTGTACCCCTAATACTATCCGAAAAATGGCAGATATTTCTTCTACGGAAATTATCATTACTATACAAGCAGTCCAAAGTTGACTAGAATTTAGTATGGGTAACTTTCTTCTTATTATAGTTAGAGCTTTGGTTAAGTAGACAATGTTGCGTAAGTTTGTATGCTGATTCAGATGTAGGTTAGAATAGTTTAAAATATCATAACCAATTAGCAATTATTCCAAAAAAAGTGAAAGTTGCTTGTTTCGATGAGATACACTTAAAAATGATGCCAAAACAAAATTCAACATGGCGGATTCCGACATATTAATAGCAACTTTCTTTTTTTTAAATGGGCGCCGTGTTGGATTTTTACTTGATTAAATAGAATTTAACCAAAGCTCTAACTATAGTAATAAATAAGCTACCCATACTATGCTACTTAATTTGGGACACCCGATATATTAGTCTAATTTAAAATTGATAATTTGTTTGGTATAACGAATTATTTATAAATGTTACACATCAGTTACGGAATACATCTACCAATAAGTATACTTAACTATCAAAGTTATTAATTTGCTTAGATTAGATCTTCTAACACGGTAACTGACGTTCATGAACGAAAAGCGTCTATTTGTTTTCATAGAATCTTTTATTCACAGTTAATATATGACGATAAGTTACAAAATCTGACCTCAGTCTAGACCGGCGGCGTTTACATATCAGCCGACTAGAGTTTCTTAATTAGACACAT
Source organism: Ignelater luminosus (assembly GCA_011009095.1). Classification (NCBI taxonomy): domain Eukaryota; kingdom Metazoa; phylum Arthropoda; class Insecta; order Coleoptera; family Elateridae; genus Ignelater; species Ignelater luminosus. The sequence goes on along the minus strand of VTPC01006586.1, from coordinate 124,502 downwards.
TAAAGAAAAGTTGAGCAAAGTTGTAATATCGGCAACCATGTTTGATTTATATTTTATAATTTTATTTTCCCAGAACGACAAAACAAAACAGTTCAATGCAAAATTAAGGGATCAAGATATATTAGCGTGATTTCTTTTCATTGTTAGGGATATGGCGATCTCTTGATACCATAAAGTATACAGGATTATTGTCACCTTCTGCACCTATATACAATACGAATAATAAAACTCTAGATTTTAATGTAATACTAAGTGATACAAACTGTGACAAAAATACAATGACACTTTGCTGTAGCAATTTCCCTTTGTATTACTGTAGACAACCTTGCATTGACGTAAGTCAAATACAAGACTTTACACCACCCAGAGGTACCTACGTAAAGTATTATGACAATTTCTATTGAAAATTATGACAGAAGGTGTTAATAAGACCGTAACGAGGAAATTACACGCTGCGAAGACTATTAGGTGTCTGACTGTTAAAACCAAAGTAAAAGAATGTATCACTGCCACTTGTTAAAATATGACCTCCAGTTAATCACCAGAACTGTAGCCAGCCACTATACCACATTAAAAAAACTGCATTAAAGTTGGAGTAAATGCGAAATATATTTACTGTTATAGGTCTCATTTTCACGTCACAACACCACAGAGCTTTATCTCGACTAGGGTTAATAAGCCAACGTGCCACTCAGCCGTAAATTTAAACTTTGTCTTACTAGGAGCAATAGTCGTAATGAAGTGTATATTGACATACTGCAGAACGTTTTCCGTAAGGTACTGTATCACAAGTCAACAAAGGTATTATTAATAATATAAAAACTAATGAGCATATTAATGAAATATGTTAGTCTGGTATTTTCAAATATTCAAATTGGCAGATCCCGAAGCTAGTTCGTCATTCAGAATTCCTTATTACGAAAGTGGTATACTAATTAAAAACATTCTAACTTTGCTCATCGGTTATCTGTAGTGTGTACATGTAAGAACTCTAAGGTTCATTAAGGTCCGTAATTCATGATACGCTGTAGAACATTGGTCATTCTATATACTACGTCTTCAATGCTAATCGACACGAAAATGTGAAAGACAGGGTGTGGAATTCAATTCTGTTTTCCCTAATATAATGTGCATTTTGTAAAACCTGTATTAAATTTTGATAATTTGTTAAGCATTTAACTAAAAAAGAACTGTATCTTAAAAGTAATAAATTATTTAACCGTGTGTGTTCATTATCGCAGCTGCAACAAGCCGACACAAAAACAAAAATACAAAATATAAACACTGCAAATCTTAGGAATTCAATATGTAGCAGGGTAGTTAGTTGAGAAAGTGAAATGATTGTGATTATTGATGTTATTGTTGTTAATAAGGCGCTACAGTGTGTAATTGCCACTTATTGGTATCGTGTCGCCTACAGTGAGTGGGAGGCACTTGTTGCTTAAAGGGTTGTTACTTAGTGTAGACAAATCACTATTACAACCGCTAAATTAACCGCAATAGCTAGCTATGTGCTTGGGGATGCATGGTTGGGCGGGGCCGTGTAGTCTACCTCGACCTGGAGGACAGTAAGTCCTGATACCGCCCAGGCAGCCACCACAGGGGCACTCGAACCTCTGTATGTGCCTGCACGTCTATCCTACAGGAGGGGTAGTCTAACACCTCTGCGATAAGCGCTTGTTGCAGGTCACAATCATTCAGACGGTGCACTGAAGATGACGCCCAACAACACCAGGATACTATCTTCTAGACGCGACTTTGCTGGCAAACCTCTCTCGCTCCTGTAAGTTGTTAGTAACGCGTCTACTTAGTAAGAAACTAATGCATGAAACCTTTTTTGTAAAGGGGGAATTTCTGTATATGGTCCCATGTCCCTGCACTTAAATGGCAAATGTGGTTTTTGTGGAAATTTTAAATAAACACAAGCTGTTAGGTTTATGAAAAAAAATTGTTTAATTTTGTGTTCTACAAGAGGAAATTAAATTATCTCTATGTCAATAATATCGAATGTAGTAAGTAAAACTGTCTGTTTTTCTTATCACTATTACTCATTATTTTATATGAGGCTATTTCTTTAGAACTGTACTAAATTTGCGGTTACTTTTATTGTTAATATTTTGGTATTGGAACTTTGAATAATTAGACCATGTTATTTTCTAGGTTTTTACTGATTTGATGAGTTTAGGTCATCAAACACAAGAAAACTTATAAATATGATTTGCTGTTAGAATAAGTCAGTCTTGCTTTCTCCTTCAAATTGTCACCAAGTTTACGAAGTTGTACAAAATAAAAAGTTTATAAAATTTTATTACCGTGTTTCAATTATAAATAACAAAATTTATGCGACGCGACGTAAACCTTTGAAGATGGCTTCTAATGCGATGACCTATTTTTCATGACGTAGAATTTATTTACGGACTTTGCGGATCACTAGCTGCACATGCGTTCTGTGAGAAAAAGTAGAAGCATAATAAAAGTTATAACTTACATTTAGAACAGTTGCAGCATTCATATTAATTAAACCACTCGCTTTAATGGTGATTTCCTGTTGGGCATTCTGTATCATAACGCACACAGGATACCTTAAAAATGGATAATATTGAGAATACCAATCGGAAAAATATATTGCATCTGCAACTGCCAATGCCTAAAAATAAATATTTAAACAAACAAAAATATTTGTTGTGTGGTATTATTCAAAATTTACGACAGTAATAACAGTTAACAAATACGTAAACGGTTTGTATTTACCTCCCTTGCTATATAATTTGCTGGAATACAGTAAAAGCTAAGCTGCATAAGAACACCGATAAAAGTAACTGCATGTTTTATTTGCTGTTGGAAATTTACACTGGAACAGAAAAAAGGTATAATATTGTAATTATAGAAAGTCATTAGGGAGTTACCGCACCGACTACATTATAATCAGTTTGGTGGTTCCTTATTAATTGTGAATGTTATAAACATTACTATCAACATTCTCCACAATAAATCATCAGCTAGATATTTTGTAGTAATTTTGGGACTAAATAAGCTTTTATAGACTCTTTAAGATTCCTTTAAAATGGGTGTATGAAAATTAGACTGGATCATATACCTACCAAGAGTTGAATAGTTTGATATGTTGTGGTGTGATAGCTAAACTACATATACACAACACAATTAGCGTTTATTAAACTAGTCCCACTGAAATACACAACTCGCCCAAACAAATAATAACGTACGCCTTCAACAATTAAACACACAATAACGGAACAAGATACAAAAAAACTGTATTTTGTCTAATTATCTTCATCTCTCTAAATCTACTTTTGCTTTACTTTTGACATTGACAGTTCAAATATAAATCAAATGAACTATAATTTAGTTTATTGGAGGTATAATAATAAATAAAGGAGCTACAGTCTTGGGCAATTTTTATAAAACGAACAAACAAAACCACGTTATATTTTTTTTTAATTTAAGAGGAGCGCTTACAAAATATGCCAAGTGCAATTACTACTTTTCGTGCGAGCATACCCCATAATAACATCTTTATAACCATAAACTTCACAGACATGTATAGATGTATGTTTGGAACAGATAATAAAGAAGATCCATAAAGTAGTTCTTTATAAAAACAAAATGTTATTGATAATGAAAATGATAAAAGAAGTTATTAAATTTGTCCTTCTCTGCCATTAGGAAGTTTACTAAAGCAAAAGAAAGTCATTGTTGTTTTTGACAATTTCGTATTGCTATAAAAGTTCTACTTGTGTGTTACTAGAAAATAAAAACCAAATAGTTAGGTTAATTCATGTTTTACTCTTCTACTATGTTCATGCACATACATTCTTAATTTAATAATAATAAATTTGAAAAAATGTCATAAATCATATAATTCTAGAAAAATCGCACATTAGGTTAATAAAGTAACCGGGAACGCCTTATGAACGAATGGAAGTTTGAGTCAAATTAATATTTTGAATGTAAAGATCAACTAAGTTACATTATTTAGTGTGCAGACGTCTCTATAGAGGACACCACGGTAACAGCACCGTAAGTAATCTTGGGATGAGTAAAATAGCAAGGTTACCCGTAAAATTCTGATAAAACACAAAGCTAATTCTAGTTTTTTATTTTTCTTTCTCCTTAAACACACCACCACTTCGTACATTTGTAATTTCAATGCTTCTGAAATAACTTACCTTTCAGTTACCACATACAGTTCCATGCAAATCAAAGGAGCGACAGTAAGATATTCAACAAGTAATGCGGTTGAAAACAAATTCTGAAATTGGTGGACGAACCTATCAAAATAATTTACATGTATGTTATTCATATACAAAAAAAATTCCATTGCTTTACTGTATCAAAATGTTGTGTTGTCGCATAGAAATATTCATTTTATTGTAATGATTTATTTCCATTTCTCGTGGGTCATCCTTATTAACAGTCAGTTGTTCCAAGTAGTAACAAATAATCCTAAATTGAATTATTATTTCAGTGCAGAAAGCTAAATACATCAAATCAAAAGGATACACAACCAAAACAGACACTATCATTGTAATTACACTCATAAATACTGCAATATGGTATAACACATCATATCCCTCTAAATTCCAGATTCCCAGTGGTAGTGCCGAAAATCCAAATAGTGGAGACAATATCATACATGCCACAACAGTAAATGCAGTCGGAATAAACATTTTGTACACAATAAAATTCATAGTAGAAGATATGGACATCAACTCGGTTTTGGTTGGTTCTTCGCATATATTAATGTTCCAGAACTGTTCAGTGGTTTTAATTAAATCTATAAAATCTCTTTGTCGGTACGTTAGGATAATGAGCTTTCCAAGAAACTAAAAAAAAAGCATATTTCTCATTTTCCTGAAAATACAGAGAGTTACAGCGATCAATAAATAGAGGCATTATTTACGTTGTATAGATTCATTACCTGTACGTTCTAAAATTAGATTCAACTATACAGGGAGTTCTATAAAGGCATATTCCACCGACCATCTGTTTTTCTAAACAAAACACCCTGTCCTGGTAGGTTACTAATTGCAACAATATAGCGCTTTTACTATAGGAGGTTTTCAATATCTCAATGTCACAAAAATAAACTTTAGTTTGTGCTGTCTAAACGCCGCTCTCTTAACTTCAACTAGATTATGTTATTAAACAAATTGATTGAATTTTTCTTTGTTAACCCAAACACCCTATACCTATACATAAAACTAGTTTACTTTTTGGTACCAAATGCAACCTATCTTGAAGCAGTAGCTTTTCTGGTGTACAAGAGAACATTCAAAAAACGTTTTTTAACCAAATTTCGATTTCCATTGGTTAGCATTTAAGTTTTACTCCTGAAACTTACCTTTTTGCAACATATGACTTCAAAAAATACTTTGGTTTTTAAATACATATGGAAATCACCGAACGTACATACTATATGACAAAAAAAACTGTTAGTGCAAGATAATTAAAAATACCAACTTGGTATCAACCAAAAGCTAGTTTTGCAACAATTGCAACAACTAACAAGAAGTAACAGTTTGGGTTTCTCGACCATGTTGTATAACAGCACTGGGTTTTAAACAATACCAAAGTTTGTTTTCGTAAAAGTGAAATTTTATAAACTTTTATTAATAATGGGACAATTTGAAAAATTTGGAAAACTTTTGAGGCAAACAATCCAGACGCTAGAACGGTTAGGTATAAACATTTATAGTGCTACATATTTGTAATCGGCAATGAATCAGAATACTAAATATGTAGGGTGTGTTTTCAAAGAAAATAAGGTCAGTATGTCATTATTTTATGGAACACACTGTGTAATTGAAAACAGTTTTAAAAAGTAGAGGCGATCATATTTGTATAACTTTCTTTGGGAATCCTGTACATTAATTATGTGAATATACGTGTGAATTGATTTGGTTACAAGAAGTAAAGGTATTTATTTACATACATACAAGCAATTAAATAAAAAATTAGGTTCACGATGCTTAAAACAAATCAACGGGTGGCTTTTATATTGCAAAATTGTACTAGTTGTAGACATTACACTGTACTATATTATAAAGGGTTTTCCAATAAGAGGTGTTATTTTGAATAGCCCGCTATTTCGGTAGATGTCACTTTTGAAGCTATCATTTTTTGACATTTGACAAGTAGAAACTACGCCATTAATAAATATGGAACGATACACGCTTCAACAACGCATTGAAATTATTAAAATTCACTATAAAAATGGTGAAAATTTGGCAGAGACGGTTCGTAAAACTCGAACATTTTTGGGTCACCGTGAAGCACCTTGTCGGACCGCAATACAGAAATTGGTGAAAAAATTCGAGCTCTTGGGACAAGTTAGTGATGTGAAGAATAAAACCCGTGCACGTCGCTCAAGAACAGCCGAGAATATTGCTGTTGTAGCCGAAAGTGTTAAAGAAAACCCAGGTTTGTCCATTCCTCGTCGTTCTTTGGAATTAGCCATTCCACAAACGTCATTACACCGTATTTTGCATAAAGATTTGGGTCTTAAGGCTTATAAAGTCCAGTTAACACAAGAACTCAAGCCGGCCGATCATCAACAACGTCGTGTCTTTGCTGATTGGGTCGTTGAAATGCATGAAAATGATCCAGAATTCCATCGAAAAATCATCTTGAGTGATGAGGCCCATTTCCACCTCGGTGGCTTCGTCAACAAGCAAAATTGTCGGATCTGGGGCTCAGAAAATCCAAGAGTTATTGTTGAAAAGTCTCTCTATCCTCAACGTGTGACTGTTTGGTGCGGTTTATGGTCCGGCGGAGTCATTGGACCTTACTTTTTCGAAAATGAGGCTGGAGCAACAGTTACGGGGACTGGATTGCGCTATCGAGAGATGATTAACGATTTTTTATGGCCGGAATTGGATGGTATTGATCTGGACAACGTTTACTTTCAACAAGACGGCGCTACATGCCACACAAGCAACGAAACCATTGATCTTTTACGGAAAAAGTTTCCGGACCGTGTTATCTCTTGAAGAGGTGATCACAATTGGCCACCGAGATCTTGTGATTTAACACCTTGCGACTTCTTTCTTTGGGGCCACGTGAAAGAGAAGGTCTACGCCAACAGCCCAGCGTCGATTCAAGACCTCAAAGATGGAATTCGTGAGGCTATCGAGGACATAGGGCAGCCACTTTGCGATTTGGTTATGGAAAATTTCATGAAAAGGATATTGTCCTGTAAGCGTGGTCGTGGTGGTCATTTGCCTGATGTTATTTTCCACTATTAACGGCATACCTTCCTCTTTATAATGAAATAAACATCCGATCATTTATATTAAAAAATGGCACTTTTCTTTGAATATCAAAATAACACCTCTTATTGGAAAACCCTTTATTAGAAATTTTAGCTTTATGCAGTGTAAACAACCTGTTAAGGCCAGAAGTGATTTCTCGGCTCTGCTAAGATTCACTCTAAAATAAAGAAGGTAAATGAATTTGATCTAATTCAGCAGATTTGGCAAATTTATATATATGTTATGAACCAAGTGATTAATTGGGTATTATTCATAATGCCAGGGCATTATGTACAATGCTTGGCATCTACCAGACAGTGTGATTAAAAGTTCTTTATGAATAATTATGAAACCATTTTATTATATTTCAGAAAATTAACTCATAACATATTAGATGAAAAACAATGAAATTGAAAAGACACATAACATACAAAATCTTAGATGAAATAAAATATAAAATAATACATATGTGTGTTTGTGTGAAGTGTTTATGCCATTATTTCTTGAAATTAAATCAACTTCTAATACAATACTATTGAATTAACAGAACTCTCAATTCGAAACAGTGAGCAGCATTCAATTTTTGACAAAATTTTACATACTATTTATTGAAACAGTGTAGTAAAAAGCTTTTTTGTTACCAGTTTTCAACTTTGTACCGAATATAGCCTCATATGGACTAGAATTTATACCACAGTGATGTGTTCTGTTCTTCATTAGCTGAACAAAACGTAAGCCTGCTGACCATTTGTTTGTTTTGTTGTTTTCTAACCACAAACTAAGCATGTTTTCTAAGTCTTGATTGGCACTTTCTACTGATCTCCGACTTTGGGAATGTCTGGGCTTACCATGTACCATTTTTAACTTAGTCCACATGCTACAAAGCTCTTTGACAATATGGTTGACAAATTCTCAGCCATTGTCACTATGAAGCACAGTCGATGCACCGAATATTGTGAAAATATCCAGAAGTACATTCGCTACTTCTTCAGCCTTTTTGCTTGTAAAAGGTCGCAGTTGGACGAATTTGGTAAGATGGTCTTGGTAAACAAGTATAAATTTGTAGCTGCCATCGGCTTGCGATTGCATATCCATTAAATCGACTTGGCATCTTGAATTCATTTCTTTACTTAATAGTGGTTTTACTACCAAACCTTTCTTTGGAATATTTTGTTGTTTTGACAGGTCATACATAAGTTTAGATAGATAAAAATCATCTGTCTCGGATGTTTTTATACTTAGAATTTACTTCCTTTTCTATACAGTTTCTACCACCGTGTCCGATGGAAATATGAACATCGTGCAATACTTTAAATATTTCTTCTGTATGGACGTAGTAATTAATTGCATTATCTTCTTTTACAGGAACAATCAACTTTTCCACTTCCTTTATTGTCATAAAATCGAATCTTCTTAACCGCTGATAATCTGCGGGTGTTGTCTTCGTCTGTTTATTTTTAAATTTTTTTACTTCTTGTATATCATCTGCGAGTAGCCTGTTCCTGTGAAAATTTGTACATTTTGACCTTTTGTTGAATTTAGCTCAGTCAATTGGTAGTTGAAGCGATACCTTACTGTTTAAATAAGAAATTAAAAACGAATTGTCATAAACAAGCCTCCTATCGCACACGAAACAATTTGAAAGTCTCAAAACAAACTACCGTCGCTGTCTAATTAACTAACTACTATCACAGAAAAAGAAACTAAAAGTAAACCGAACGCCGCCGATTTATTACATTGCCCCGTATCTGTGCCGACGGCCGTTGTTTGCAGCACGCTGATTGGCTGCTGGAAAACGCATGATGTTTTTAAATGTCAATTTATTACATTGCCTAGCCACAGCTTCGCATTTTTCATAATGCCCAGACCATGTGATAAATTGTAAAAATTTATTAAATTGCCCGTTCCAGCTGGGCAATATTCATAATGACTGGGCACTATACATAATACCCGAAATAATCACTTGGTCCGTAACATGTATATCATCAAAATTTTAAAACATTTGAAGTGAAAAAAGCCAAAAAAATTTAAGTGGCCTGGGACGCATTTGCTAAACTAATAACAAAAGATTGGTCAATGTAAAATAGAGTTCCTACATAATATTAGTTATGTAAGATAGTGTCAGAAAGAAAGATATTTATAAGCGCATACAAAAAGTAAACAAAACTGTAGAAACCGTTTTTAAAGTACAGTTTCCTTGATATTAATCGAAAACTTGAAAAATACAGATCTGATGATTTCCACCCCCACCCCATCCCAAATACATCTGATAAAGAGCCCCGCAGAATCCTTATGGGAAATGGCTCCCCGTCAAAATTGTCGAAACCTTGGTAAATGATAGTCCTTAGTATGTAGATCAAAAGTGTCAATGGGCACAAAGTCCAAAAAATCATAGTTCTTGAATTACAGCCGTTTGAAGTTGAGAAGTGCATGCCCGTGTTCATCCAAATGATGTTTACATGACCTAATATTGTTCGGCATATAACTGTTTGTATTAGTTAATATCGTGCATCTACTCAACCTACGAACATCGTTTACAACATTACAAATGACACAAGAATGACTTCCTCTTTGAGTCAAAAGTTATAATCGTAGACCGGTTAGGTCCGGGTTCATTATTTACTTTTATTACTCCTCCTGCTTTGTTTTTCTAGTCATTATTTAATTATTTGCTTTGTTAGCCAGCAGTACGGCAGAGTGGATATATTTGCTTTGTTCTTGTTTATTTATATTTTGAGTTTTGACACTTATGATTCATTTTTATTTATTCAAATTGTAAATTCATATTTATAATGGTAAAACAATGACATATTTGCAACTTCGCAATAATTAAAACTGAAAATGTAAAACGAAAATGTGTTACACCACTGGTATGCCCTTGTCAACTTCTAACGGCTGTAATTTGAAAACTATAAGTTTTTGGACTTTGTGCCCATTGATACTTTTGATCTACATAATTAATAAGGACAATCATTTACCATAAGATTCTGCGAGGTCCTTTACACCCGGATTTAAGAACATCGTGTACACATTGCATACCAAATTGCGCAACTTTACCGTTCTTATTTGTTTTTTATCTCGTTATAGGTCTTTAAGCCATATTAGTTCTGGGAAACCGATTAACAAACATTAGTTTATTTCCACTGATCTAATAAATCTATTTAGTTTGCAAAAAATTAAAAAACTAGACATTATAAAACTTGATGCTAACAAATTCGTTCAATGAAAAATATCTTTAAAAACGGCAAGAACTGAAGTTTAAAAAAGTTTACCACTAAATCCCTCGTAAGAAAGTAAGTTCTGTCTGCAAAATTTTCGATCAACAACTGATATACTATACATATAGCATAACCTGGCCTCTAGCTAACTACAAAGTAGTACATTGTAGGTTACCCTAAAACATTTAAATTTATTGTTCTATTTGTACTAGTGATACTGGTTAGAACATTACATGTCCTATCTGTAAAATGCCAAGATAAAAAACTCTATCTGAAAAAGTTTGTTTAGATAGGACATTGTAACTTGGTAAAGTTGACGGTGTTTGTTGTTGTTGTTAACAAATCAGTAGTTTCCAAACAACCAACGCTAAACCAAAAACATTAAAAAAAGACCCAAATTATGTACCACAATCTGAAAGTCAAGATAAATCAGAATTCTCAGATAATTAAAAAAGACAACAGAAGTTAAGGAATGGTAACTTGTATCATTAGGATTATAAGTGCCACTTTAACGACCAACTATGTTTGCAATGCGAAAATAGCGAGTTGAACAAAAACATTTTTAATATGAATGATACATATACAGGGTGCTTTTAAATTCCATGGAACATATATAACGGCGTTAGATAAAGCAATTATGAGATTTAATAAAATCTCTTTCGTGAGATGAGTCTAACTCTAAATCATCCGAAAAAAATTCAGAGTCAGTTTCAGCAAACGAAATAATAAAAAGAAGAACTAATCGGTACTAAACGATTATGTAAAATCTTTGATCGTGCAACGGCGCCAAGTGCAAACGCAGATACGGCAATTTCAAAAAAGAAAAGGAAGCAACACTTCCAACCTAACAAAATGAAAACATGGCCTGTTACGACTTAGAAACATCGTGAACGGAGTATATAAAAAACAACGTAATTGAAGAGGTAAACAGTAACAAAATTGAAGATGTATCGCTAGAAGATGGCAATCTAGAAGGACTAAAAAAAACTGGTAATGAAAATGAAGGTAATGATGCAAGTGCTACTATTACTGAAAAGGGCCAAGTAAGTGGAAAAACTATACCATACCTCTATGTAGAACGAAAAAGAAGGAAAGTGGATTAAGAAAGCAGAAACATGCAAACATAAATGTTTGTATTCCTAGAGAAAAACAAAAAACTACAAATAGTAAATTTTGGAAACTTACGAAAAAAATTAAATGTGTGTGATGAACTGTTATAAAAGGATCAAGAAAAAAAGAAAAACGGCTGGAGAAAATTCTGTGAAACAAAATACATTCATATACTATTTGAGAAATGCAAATGGTAAAAAAGTTCAAGTTTGTAAAAAGCTTCTTCTTGTGGCCTCAGGGTATGAAGTAAATAACGATAATATTTGTGATTTAGATCCGGCAAGACTAGTTCCCAAAGTAGATAAAAGGGGAGGTCAACCCAATTAAAAAAAAAGATTGGCCGAGAGATTATTGTAGATCACATCAAATCTTTCAATCCGACTATATTTCACTATTGGCGGGAACATGCTCTGATAGACAATAGCTTCCGTTGGATATAAATATTATATTAATGTTCAATGATTTTAAACAAAAACACTTTCACATTGAAACTTGATATGAAATTTATAAGAATAAAGTTCTAAAGGGATGTGAATATACCATTTACAAAACTTGGTTGTGAAGAATGCTAGTATTGCGAAATATTTAAACTTTACGAGACACGATAGGAACGCAGAAAGTTTGGACTATCAAGACTATCAGAAGTACAAAATACATACTTTAGAAAACCATTAAAGTTAGACAAAAATACAAAGGCGATGAAAATGAGTCAAACGGGCTTTGCCTTTCTGCTGATATGCAAAAGATACATAAGATTTCTAGAATTTCATTTCATTAAAATCATAAGGTTTTGATTTGATTTATTATTATTATTATTATCTTTGCGTGCAAGTCTGTTACACATTTAATACCTACTCAACTGTTTTTGTGTCTGACAGCATCCAATCGTGCAAAGTGTTGTTACGCTACCTGTATAATCCCCGTGATTCCTTCCACATTGTTTGCAAATTCTGATAGATCACCTTTTATACCATTAAACTGCATCATGGCTATTGCGCACGTCCATATTGGAAATATTGCATAGAAAACAGTCAAAAAGATTGTTTTATGTTTATTATCAGAAAATAGTCCAATTTTCTTTAACACTTTAAACGGTGGTTTCAACATTATGGGCATGTAAGATAATAAATCATCTTTTTTGTCAGTATTCATTTTTTGACTTATGGTATGGTAGATCCTGATGTGTAATTTGTTACAACTAGCGATGAAGGTATAATATAGTCAATTCGAAAGAATATTTTAGAAGTGCCTGGAAAAGTAAAATTGCAGTCTTAAAACTATAATTATTTGTGCAGCAAGTACTACTTTGTGAAAATTGCAACAATAGGCAAAGTCAAGTATTTATAATCACTAGTCTTAGGATTTTAGGTGATGACTCAAGCAAAATGTTACTTCTAAAAGAGTTTTGTTATTTGAGGGACGGTTAACCTCTCAACTTTTATTAGAAATATATCTACAATAAACACCTTCATACCTTAATAAGCAAGCAATGCCAGTAATTAATTATTCTTTTAGTTAGTTACAACAAGAAAAATGAGAGAAAAGTATATTTCACGCATATTGTCAACTCTGATATCTTACCCAGTTTAAATAATACTAATCAAATTAACGATTACTTTATTGGCTGAGTGCAAGCTTAAAATTCCCATAATTGAACTACCCCAGAAATCTATTGGTTGTGAGGCCGAATATGTGCTCGACTTCAAATCCGTAGTCCAGAGTATGCACCTTAGTATAACGCACAAACAGGGTGTCTCAACGGTCTGCGCTTGGAGGATAGCGTCGTTATTTGTAGAAATATTAAAAGCGGTTACTAGGAAGTGTCGTACAGGAGGATTGTCTGTACTTTCTAAAATTGTTCTCGACCACACAGTTGTTCTATAAAAGCGATGCACTACCAAGAAACTAAGATATACAGAATGTTTCAATTGTATCATTTAAAAGAATTAGATTTTCCCTATCTAGATCGTGCTGTAGAAAAACCGTTTGTAGTTAAAAGTCCAGTAAACTTTTCTCAAGACAAAATACAGTGCAGTCCTATTAAATAGGAAAAAGAAAATAGTAATTCGGAATGTCGATGGGATATCTACAAGGTGTAAATAAATAACATGACAAACTCCTTTCTCGTCTTTTCTTCACCCCTTCCAGGTCATCAAAACGCTGTCCTTTCATGTCCCTCTTTATTTGCGGAAACAAAAAGAAGTAGCACGGAGCAAGTTAGATGAGTAAGGGACATGAGGCAAGGGAGTCGTGTCTTATTTTTCTAAGAACTGTCCCACCAAGATGGCTATGTAAGCAGGTGCATTGTCTGCCACACATCGGGCCTTTCTTGGCGCACACTGTTATGCAATCTTTTCAGAACCTCTAAATAGAAAACCTGATTAACAATCTGATCTGGGGAGACGAATTCAGAATGCATTATTCCTCTCAGATCTAAAAAACAAATGAGCAGCGTCTTGATGTTTGACTTCACTTGACGGGCTTTTCTGCTTTTTTCCATTTTTTCTTGTACGCTGTTCTCAACATTACAACAGTTTCTGCTGCGTTTTTCCCGAGCAAGAAGCAAAATGTCACAGCCACTCACATCCGCCATGACAAAAAAACGAGGAAAATTGAATGTGATCAGACACAACCTTAGAACTTGGAACGAGTTGCTCGAAGCTCGCCTAGCGGGAGAAATGCGTACTACGGAAGTCCTGCCCACGGTAACGCTATTCAAGTTACTTTTAGGTAATTCCTCGTATATAAGTAGTACGGGTCAAAACATTAGACATGTATTTTTTTTGTATCAGCTGAGCGCGACTTTAAAGGAATAAAAGCCACTCTTGAAAATCCTGTAAATTTCATTGAAAGCCCTGTAACTCCCGAACGGTAGTAAATATCGAGAGGGTTCACCTAGCAAAGTTTCATAACTTTTCATCCCCTATCAGATGGTACACAAATATGTTTTGTTTAGGTTCACTCTCAACTTCCAGCTCTCGAAACCTATCCTCTTTTCATATTTCATAATTCGGTCAATTTGACCTCGGTGCTAATCCTTTCTATAGATTGATAGACATCACTGTGTTGATTTAGAAAACTATCATTAACTTACACAGTATGAACAGAAATATACAGTGCTGAGTTTATATTTATATTTAAATTATAAACTTTAACAAGCTTAACACCAACAACGAAATTAAAGTCTATCATAAAAACGAATAATATTCTCTACATATCCACCATTCTGCTAAAGGTGGTGTTGTAGATTTCGCACCATGTTTTCTCGAACGCTTATTTTCCTTCCTGACTTGCCTTTTTGTTGTATACCAACATTGCTAGTAGCCATAAATTTTCTAACAACGCCTAAAATTACACTGTTTGATAGTCCAGCCTTTAAAAACCTCTGCTAAAATTGAGTTCGAACCCACTTAATGCTGGGTCCATTATTTCTGCCAAACTCGTATGAGCGATTATATGCTTCACATATAACTTCTTCCTCAATTGTAAGCATCTCGTACACCGAGAAAGTTGTCTAATCCGACAGATAACACGATAATGTCTGTTTAAAACAAGTTTGACATCAATGTCAATTCCATGAATACTCAGATTAGAGTTACATCTTCGGTACTGTATATTTACGGTCCTATTGTATTTCTTATACAGAGTGGTAATAAAGTTCGAAACAAAATTCATAATTTTGTTATAAATTTTTGTTTTTGAAAAATACTTGAACACGTCGATTGTATATTCCAATAAGGCATTTATGAGCACAGAAAACTGTTTTTTGACAGATCATGTTTTTGAGCTATGACGTCATTATCATTTTTTTTAATTATAACCCCAGTTTTTTGTTTGCAGATTTTGATACACTTTTTCACTGGTTAAATGATGGTGTAAGAAATTTGGTACCTTACATAACAATTGTTTTGAGAAAACCACTTATTAAGTTTAATAACATCAACATTTGTTCACAACAAAAATAACATTTAAAATTATAAAAGAAATAAACGAAATCATGCTTTCACTAGACAATTAGTGGCGAATGATGATACGATCATTCGACAGTAGTCAAATTATTTGAACATGAGAAATACCATCTTTATAAGGTGCACCTAATACATGAATTAAATGAAAATGATTCAGACCGTCGGTTACAGTTTACAGAATAAAGAATGAAAGAACGCATTAATAGTTATTTTTTTCTAGTTTAAATTCTAATAACCTTAAACTTATAAACTAACGTTTAATTTAATTTCCGGTCATGTTTTTTTTCGTGTCGGTACTTTATGTCACATCAGCGGGTTTTGATTTACACCAAGGTCACTCAGTATATTTGACGATGTTTTACAAGATAAGAATTGAATAACGCCTTAACTGTTTGATTTAGGCTTCCATAGGGCTATGTCGTTGCAATTAGCATTAGACAAGAAAGAAGAAGATAAAGAGATAAACAGTGTGTTCCATTTAAAAACGCCTAAATTTTATGTGCATGGAACATCCTGTGCAGTCGAGAATAATTTTAGAAAGTACACATAATCGTCCTCTACACCTTTTCTTAAAACCAGCTTTTGATATTGCTACAAATAACGATACTTATCATATTATGTATTTACCAATTTATTTATTTTAGAGCAATGATTTTCGTAACAATTGAAAAAGCAATACAAGTATAATATGTTATAGCAAATTATAACTTATTTTTAGTCTGCTTTATAATCGATTTGTAATTAATAAATCTAAAAAGATAGGGATCATTTTACTAATTTCTATTCTGGACCATAGAGAACTTAATTTCTATTGGTTCTTAAGTTAGTTATCTTAAATGTCGACGAAATATTACAAGGCCACGAAAGTTAGTTTTGATACCGTTAAGCGGAACCTGAAAAGTAAAAGAACGTCCATACAAGCAGAGGTCTGAAACCATTCGATTTTTAAAAAGATTAACTACTCTTTTAACGTCATGCAATGTATAATAACTAATTGTATCGGTTTTGTATGTATGTTCAATATCTAAGCTTTTAGATTATAATCATCATATACAAGTTAACATCTGGCTTGACACTAAGTTTTTTTATTCCACAGATGGCGATAGATAGTTTTAAAATACCTAAATAGTTCATAAGAGATAATTAAATATACGTAATTTAATTTTAGTAAGATTTTAAAAATATACAATGACCGCCAAACCATTTGTATCATTGAAAAAATCTTAACTTTCATTTAATTTATTTGCAACTTTAACATAAATTCACGTACACTTTTGCTAATTTTTCTTTAATTTTTTTTTATTCAGTAATATACCTACTTTCGCGTTATGTACTATCTTACGAAACAAATACAAAAAAGCTTATTAAGAAAAATACCTCTTTTTTATCGTTATAACTATGTCCAGAAAGTAAGTTCATTTTCTATTTCCCGCCGTTGCAGCGATGCGATCGCAGTTCCGCGGATGCGCGGCAATGACCTTGTATCGTTACTAAGCGATTGACACCATTTTTAGTTAGTTATCTGCTGTTATCGTGTCACAGTGCTTGTTTATAATGGCGGCATTTTGTTGATTCATGACAATGCTCGCCCCCACACTGCAAACCTTACACAGCAACTTTTGACTCAATTTGGATGGGAACAATTTGACCACCCACCGTATAGTCCGGACCTTGTTCCCAGTGACTTATTCCTGTTTTTAAGCCTAAAATCAAACCTCGCTGGCAAGAAATTCAATGACGACGATGAGATTAAAGAACATGTTGCAACTTGGTTACAGTCACAGGCGTCAACGTTTTATGACGAAGGAATACAAAAATTAGTGCCACGCTACGATAAATGCTTACAAAATGGTGGTAGCTATGTTGATTAATAGTTTTAAGTCTACAGATTCTTTTGCAATAAATTATTTTTCCTAATATACATTTGTTTTATTTTACCAGTAAAAATGAACTTACTTTCTGGACATAGTGATATATTACTTACCAATGTATTGACCATTTCTAGTGAAACATCGTGTATATTATTTATGATTCATATTATCTAATTGCATTGTTTATGATTTCAACAGCAAATCCAATGACACTTACAATACATTAGTACCTTGAAATGTAGTGAGAAACCTACTTCAACAGAATTGACTTTTTCTTTAATTAGAAAATTAATATTTTAATGTTCAGGTGTAAGTCGGATCCTGTTACCGTTCCCGAAAAAATATAGTGGTTCCCGTTTTAAGTTTAAAGACCTCCATTGACCAAAATCTGTTTTCGTTAATTTCCTTAGGTTTTGGAAATAAATATTATGTACATTAGAACTTATTATAACAATGTCATTAAGAAACAGAGAGAAAATAGTTAAATAAAAAATAAACTTCTTTATCAAAATAAATCATAATTGTATATAAAAGTTTAAACGTTGTATTTACCTTCTTTAAAATATTACAATTGTTATGAACAATTTTACACCACAAAATGACTTTACTTTTTTATCTCATCACCCTAACAGACTTGCTCACCACCTTGTATTTGCTTTAATGTAATAATCCGATTACTACGATCTTCTTTTATATCCCCAACCCTAAAGGTTTAAATATTAATATTTGCTATGACAATGAGCAAGTACGGTTGCTACATTCCCACAATTAACTCGAAGAAAAACCTGGCAAAGTTGATAATTTTAAATTAAATTCTATTTAAGTTTTGTTTGTACATATGTTGTGGTACTCAGCAACAAGTTTTTTCTTAAATGTAAACTTAATAATGGAACAAGAACGTATGACTACACGCGAAGGAAATATAGCAATAAAGTTATTGATATTCGACGTTGCCTCCGTACTGTGCACATACACCCACATTTCTTTAGATATCTTCTAATTGAGTTGTCATAAAATACTGAAATTGCTCAGTGTATATCATTTTGCAATGTGCTTCAAAAAACCTGAATAAAGTTTAGTGCTAAAATAATTAGAGGAGCCATAATCTAAACATTTCAAGATTAGTTTCTAATCTCTCTGTTACACAGCTTCGTACACAATGTTGATATAATACTAAACAATAGGATGGAGAATCTTACACAGCAGCTGACCACTGGCCAGAAATATGCAGCTGATTGATTGAGGTAGTGTACAGGGTTATTCAAATTGCAGCCTCACTACTGGAATTTCAGAAACTGTAAGAGACACAAGATAAATTTGGTAAAAACAAAATTTTTCGATAACGACTTTTTCCGGTTCTTTGTCCCTAATATTTTAGACCTATTCAAATTTCTAGATAACGGTTTAGTTTTT
>VTPC01006586.1:0-105251 GCA_011009095.1 Ignelater luminosus | reverse complement strand
AATTGGAGAATCTAATTTGCTACAATGAATATAATTTTAGAAGGTCATTAGTTGCACTTCTTTCAGATTTGGGAATAGACATGTGTCTTGACGTTAAAGAAACACGTAGGATAGGAATCTTTAGCTGCAGCAAAACGCTATACTGAAGAGCCTCTGGAATTTAACAAAAGTAGCAAATAGTTACTATGAGAAAGGGTATTCTTTAAAACTATCAAGTATGACTGCATTTAAATCTGCAGAATTGCTTCAAGATAATATTGTGGAAAATAGTGTGGTCGCATCTGTTCTTCTGCATTTCCATATGCAGCACAGAGCGCTTCAGAATATTGCAGAACCTTTAGATAAACAACACACCACAACCTATAATGTTATCCAATTTACTGTAGCATTTACCTGTCTTTTTGGAAAATGTTTTGTTTACAATCTAATCCAAATAAAACCGTAATCTAGTCCCGCGTTCGGAGTTTACCAATTAAACACAATTTTTATTATAACCGATGGGTAGTCGGTTATAGACTATGTTTCTAAGTTACTAAATAACAGAGTTGTTGATTGTTTCATAATTTAATAATATTCTTTTTTAAAATGTCACTTTCACTGTTTGGTTTGATTCAAT
Source organism: Ignelater luminosus (assembly GCA_011009095.1). Taxonomy (NCBI): domain Eukaryota; kingdom Metazoa; phylum Arthropoda; class Insecta; order Coleoptera; family Elateridae; genus Ignelater; species Ignelater luminosus. Next base: position 104,635 of record VTPC01006586.1, on the reverse strand, counting down.
AATAGTATATTATTCAACGAGCACATAATGCCCCTTATGTGCGAGTCGAATACGACTTTTTATCTACGATTCTAACACTTCTGAGAAAGATCTGGAGGTGGACTTCCCTGAGGGAAGCAATGTTCAAATTCTTGACAGAAGTAAGCATTTACCCATCATAAATAGACAACCAACATTACAGGATCCAAAGCATTTTCGTGCATCGGTAACAAACTGGCTTTGCAGTTGTTTACTATTTCCACATTTCTTTGTTTCCAAAATCAAAAATTGTAAGTTGTGGTGCGTAGTTTAGTGTTTTCCTGCGTTTTTCTCTGTGTTGCTCAGTGGAAAAGTGATGAATAAAAAATAAATAGTTTGGGATTATAACAATTTTCATTTTTTTTATGTCTATAAATAAACAACCAACAAAACACAGCTAGTGAATAAAATCCATAAAACACCGGTGTTTTATGAGTATAATTATATTCCTATGATTACGCGTATAACGACTATATTATTGAAGAGTTGTAAAAAGACAAAATTGTTGAAGAAAATAGACCAAAAGATTCTATGAATACTAAAAGCACTGTAAAAACGGTATTGTTAAACTTAACCATAAACAAATGGTTAACAAAAATATGATTACTTTACAATACTATATGTTCAAAATAGCCATTAGAATTTGAACTCCATTGTTAAAATGACAATATAATTTTAGTGAAACATCTAGTAGTTATTGTAACAATAATGATTCGCTTTAATTGACGATCAACTATAATCTGTGTTGACATAACAAGGTGTAGTTAATATTATACGTCGTTCATTTGCCTAATAAGTATAGTCAAGAAGAGTAGTAAATATATTGTAATACACTGTAAAAACGGTATTGTTAAACTTAACCATAAACTTATGGTTAACAAAAATATAATTACTGTAACAATACTTTATGTTCAAAATAACCATAACCATTTGAACTCCATTGTTAAATTGACAATTTAATTTTAGTTAAACGTCTTTTAGTTATTGTAACAATAATGATTCGCTGTAATTGACGAACAACTATAATCTGTGTTGAGATAACAATACAAGATGTAGTTAATATACAATTTATAATACAATACGTTCTTATTTTTCGACGTTCCTAGTAGATGGCGCCTTAGTATTTTCATGCTGTTAAATGTTATATTTGATTTGTATATAACCAGTATGAAGGGTCCAAGCATCGACTTTCATTATCCTACATTGATGAGTCCAAAAAAGGACGAAACGATCATCTGGAGGTATTTTTATTATTGTATATACATATAATATAAATGTGTTATATAAGATTTTGTCTGTGAGGAGACATTATGAATATTGTCTTTTAAACCAATTCTAGTTTGTTAATATAACATGTTTTCATTTTGTTGCTTTTACTCTAGGGTTTGTGGTTAACATGTAACCATTTATTATAGTTGCCATAACAATAAATACTTAACAATTTCTAATTTGTGTAGTTAAGAATACATTTGGTTGTGCCTAGATTAATCATACTGTATAGTCAATTTAACCATATTTTGCGTTAGGGTAACGATACTTTTTTTACAGTGTACAATTTATAATACAATACATTGTTAAGATTATTTAAAAATTTTGTTTCGCTTAGCGCTTTGCTAAGATTTCCCCTAAGTATTAGTGCAAATAATGTACAGATATTGGTTTCGCTTCGAAATTCACGAGATTGCAAAGTCTCTAGTTCAGGAACGGCTAGGCCGATTTTAATTTTTTTTGATGTAAAAGATTCAGAATTTTATACCCTTTAAAATGGTATATCACACATGGGGTAGTGCCATTTAGAATCTTGGGGTGGGGGTGGTTGAGGGTAGAGTGAGAGTTTCCCAGCTGATTAGAATAGGTTGTTAAATGTCCCTCTCTAAAACAAAATCGACGTGTTTAAGCAATTTTTAATAATTCTACTAATTAGAGTTATTCAAGGTGGGGAATTTTCAAATGAAAGCCCTGTATAACCATTTATAATAGTTGTCATAACAATAAGCATTTAACAATTTCTAATTTGTGTAGTTAACAATATATTTGGCTGTGCCTATATTAATCAGTATGGTCAATTTAATCATATTTTGCGATAGGATAACGCCACCTTTTTTACAGTGAGTGCAGTTTCAGGCGAAAAAGATTTTCTAATCGAATATTCATCGAGCACTGATAAATAACTCATAATCATATCACAACCCTCTCAAGCACGCTGGTTTTAAATTACAATCCTCTAAATGAGGAAAGAATATTAGCAGAAAGCAATCACCAAAAATACTATCAACTAATTTACATCCTTAAAAACAAAAACCGCAAAAAAGTGATACAGTCTAAATAGATTTACCTGAACTTATTGGATGTGTGGATCTATTAGTTACATACTTTAGAATACTTCTTACTTTTTATATCCCTTCTATTCTAAACTTATTCACCCTGGTATTATGTAATTAAATGCGGTATATAAACTTCTGATAAAACAAACGTAGAATTATCTTTTACAGCGGTCTTCCTAAAGTATTTAAATATTAATCTTACTATTGAAATGGGCAGGCACGACAACTACACCCCTATTTCTTGTTTATTTAGCTGGAATTTAGAAAAGTTAAGTAAAACTCATAATTACAATTTAATTTTTTATGTACGAAACACTTGTTATTTGTGTTTGCCCACTAACTACTAAGACCTGCTCATGTCCAATTTTTGTTTTTTATCTCACTAATAAGTTAAAATGGGTATTTTTACGAGAAATTGCTAACGGATAGATACTCAACGTGGAAGAAATCGATGACTGCATAAGTTTGAATCAATTCCTTTTTTCGCTGGATATGATTAAAACACAAGAAAGAGTTCAAATTTAAATTTACAAGATATTCCAGAGACGTACGTATGCACATCGAAAAAACAAGATAATTTCGAATGCAAATTAATTAAATTAATGGATCTTATTAGTAAGTTTTTTTTTATTTTATATAAAAGTCTTAAAATTTATACCCTGTGTCGGAATATAGGGAATAAAATTAATTTCTTGAAAATTAGTTTTTTCTCGGAAACTTGTTTATAATAATCTGATATTATTGATATAAGAGAGAAAGAAAATATTACATAATTTTCTGGGAGTTTTATTAAATTCTCATTCGCTTTAATGTCTAACGCATTATACACCCCTTTTGTTATTTCACACTTTGGTAATACTGTTTTATGTTTAAACAGTAACTAAAATAAATTAGTAATTTAAATTAAATCACAATTATTTAGAATCATTATTATATACAATAATAAATGTTAAACTGAAACGCACAAACTGCAATGCAAGATTTCATTGTAGAAATGTTTAACGTTCAACTGCCAACATTTGAGTGCCCAACTGAGTACTTAAAACGTTACTCTAAAAAGTTGTTTATGGCGGAGTAAGTTGGTTACTTCAAAAGCAATAAAGAGACTTTTACACTTTTATCTACAATTGTATGTTTTTTAAATAAATTTTGCATATTTTTTAGATAGACTTCCTAAGAAATGATTGACATTTTATTTTGATGACTACATTTGCATTAGAGTGCTCTGGTGGAAAGTTGTTTAGCAGCTAATGCATAAATAAACTAAACAAATTACATGATTGTGGATTGATACAGCATTGTTTAGCAACCGATTTGTAAACAAACTAAACAGATTGAAGTCGCCAGTCAGTTGATTATGATACAAAGTACCGACACCAAACAAAAAACGATCGCAATAACGATTTTCTCTCCGCCGGAGGCGCTGTTGATCTACATTAAATTTGATAAGTTTAAACGTCAATTTATAAGTTTGGGGTTATTAAAATTAAAATTTTAGAAACAAGTAATTATTAATGCCTTGTTGTGTATTCTCTATTCTCTGCAAAGTTTGTATGAGCAAGTGTATATTTTCTATTACCTTGTCGTCATCTTCATCACTTTCACACTTATTTTTTTTATAAATCGTTGTAAAACAGATTTTGCAGGGTTGCGCAACCCTTTCTGAATAAATCGAGTTAACCCAAATAAATGTATCATGTAATTTGTATGACCAGATCAAAAATACGAGTTAAGTTTTCAAAAACGCATTATTTATTACTTTTTTCTAAGATTTAACTTTTAATAACCTCAAACTTATAAACTGACGTTTAAACTTATCAAATTTAACGTAGATCAACAGCGCCTCTAGCGGAGAGATAATCGTTGTTGAGCTCAATTTGCGGTCGCTTTTTGTTTGGTGTCGGTACTTTGTATCACAATCAACTGGTTTTAGAAGTCGCCATTATAGTGTAAACTCTGTAAACTAAAATCGCAAAAACAAGCGTAAAATATATGCCATAGCAATTCAGATAAACCACAAAGTACTTCTCCAGAAGATTCTGAGACTGCGCGTTAATTTTACTGCCCGACAAGGCAGAATACCAACATCAACTGGTATATAGGCTTTAAGGATTAATGTGTTTTGAAAAAAGTAGAGAATTTTTCGAACACCGTGTGCCTTGCTTAGTTTTCTGAAAGGGCATATAAAATTATCGAATCTTTAGTCAGAATATTCCATGCTAAAGGCTTCGATGGCAGTTGAAAAGGCTTTCTAATATATACCCGTATGAGTAAAGTAAAAAGTTTAAAACTTATACATTTTATAATTGGAAACTGACAAATGTTAATAAACATAAATAAATTTTACTATAGTTAGTATCCATTCAACGACTTCTTGATTGGCTTAGTGTATTATTTCAAATTTACCTTGGAGGTTCGTATTCGAACATTCTTCGACAATGTGCGTTACTATCTTCATTGGGTTTCCGCAAGTACACTCTGGGTTATGGTCAACATTCCATTAATGTAGTAAAGCATTACAACGAGCTTGGCCAGTCCTCAAACGATTTAGGGTACGTCATATTCTGCGTAGTAGATTAAATCCAGGCACCTCTTTTGTAGGATCTTGAATTAAATTACTGTTAAATCAGTTTCTACTTTTATTTTCCCAATGTCTTCAATGCATCAGTAATACCAAAGAGCTTTATTAGGTAGTCCTGTTTTCATAATGGATTTTGAGATTTTAATCTATATGGTGATAAATTTTCCAAATTTTCTGAGATTGAAAACTCTGTGTTTAAAACTTGATATTTATTCTGTACTTTCTTCAATGCATGTTTTCTACCTATTTCTGGAGAATGAATATTTGTTACAATTGGTAACCAGGGAATAGAAGTTGATTTAAGGGTTTCTGAACTTATTCTCGTAGTATTGTTTAACTGTAGATCAACTGTAGAAATATGTGTACTATTCATTCAAACAGGACAACAGTATTCAGCCGTTGAGTAAAGCAACGCAAGCGCTGATAATCGTGGAGTTTTAGTATTGACTCCCCACCCTGTTCCAGCTAATTTACTAATACTAATGTTATTTCTAGTTTGTAGTATCCGTTTAAGTTTTTCTAAGTGTTTATACGATAAGGACGTGTCCAGAGTAATATAAAGGTAAGTTGGATGAAAATTGTGTTTAACAAGTATTCCATCAAATGTTATTCTGAGGGTCTTTGTTTTCTGATAATTATTAAGATGGAAAGATATTACTTCCGTTTTAAAAAGGTTTAAGCAAAGACGCCATTTTTCGAAATAATTGTTCATTATTTCTAAATCATTTGTAATACTAGGTCATCTGCATAGGTAAATTTTCGAGATGTCGTAACAGGTATATGGCTTGTATATAAATTAAACAGAAGTGGTGATAAAACTGAGCCTAAAGGAGGTCCATTATTTAAAATCCTGAATTTATTACTTTCATTACCAAGATAAACTCTAAATTTACGGTTATTAACCATATCCTTGAATAGTAAAACTGTTCTACTGCAACGTATTGTTCAATATAATTTATTTATTAATCCATCATTCAATACAGTGTTATATGCTGCAGTAAGGTCTACACATATTACTCCAGTTTTTCAACGATTCTGAAATCCAACTTCAATATGTGTAGTAAATGCTAAAACTTGATCACAGCAATTTCTCCTCTTTCTGAAACCCATTTGTTCTTTAGGAATTACTTCATCGATTATAGGGTACATCCTTTGGTAGGTTATTCTTTCAAGAAGTTTTAACGACACTAGGAAGTGAGACGAGTCGATAACTAAAAGGACTATTAGCAGGTTTTACAGGTTTCTAAATCGCAATGACCTTACATATCTTAAAAGCATTTGTAGATTTTACTGAAATTAAAATATTATGAAAGGACAATAACAATTTTAAGGCTAAATTCTCCAGGTTCTTGATAAATACCATCAGATCCAGCAGCTTTTTGCACTTTTATTAACTACTGTACTCATAGTCAGAATACACCCTATGTGTAATGCCAAACGCATGTAGTATGGTAACTCCATATGCTTATACACGTTTAGCATTACACACAGCGTGTAATTAGACTATGAGTAAAACAGTAAATCAATAACTCCTTCTTCTATAGTGAACGATCTGTTTAAATCTGCACAGGATGTTGCTGACCTCCTTGGGAAATCTACCTGGGAAAATTAAACGTAGTAGCCTTTACACAGGATGTTATTTGCTTAACAATTTTGCACACCTTAACTGTTGATTGCGATAGAAAGTTTGATGTCTTAACTATTAACAGCGAATATGTCTAAAGCAGTGGGGATTCCGCATACGACCATCTATGATATTCTTAAGAGGGTTGAGTGTGAAATACCACTTAGTATATAATGGCAGAAAATCTAGCAAAATAACAAGAAGAAAGAAGAAAGAACTTGTAAATGCTGCTGTTGGAAAACTTAGAGAGTAATACAGGAAACTTGAAATGAAATTTAAAATTACGCATGAATATGTTGGGAAGAAACTAACTAAAGAAAATGTAGTAATAAAAGAGAATTAGCTCTTAAGCGCAACAAGAATCAATGGGAACGTCATAGAACAAGTGTTTGCGTAAATAATGAAAATGTAGCAAAAGTGCCCAACTTACATCAACAGAGAGGTCGTGGTATCAATTAAAGCAAAAGATATATGCAAATGCGTGAGAAGTGAAAAATGTGGCGCAATTTCAAATCCAAATTAAACCAAAGCCGCGTCATTTCACAAAAGAGCACTTTAAAGCGTTGATGGCTAAAGTATATGCCAAAATTAAGCAAGCAGCTGATTATGGTGATGATTGTGTTACTTTACATTACTGTAGATTGTAACTGTTGCCAAACTATCTAATATTTCTGTTAAATAATTAATCAATTTTTTAATTTGTGCAGATTTTTAATTGACACGCCCTTAGTATAAATCTTAATAAATTGGAAATATAGTTGTGTTTTAAATTCCTTACAATTAGCTCTTTAGAAGTACCACAGCGGCTCTACTAATTTCTGAACTGGTAAGATCTGTCACTTAGCACACTGTATGATATGTTGAAATATTTTCCTTTACATAGGTTGCAATTCCGTGAACACGACTATTTAAATAAGCAACTAATTTTCCTCCTGATTACTAAGTTAACGACATGTATGAAGCGACAGGCTGCAGGATAGCACTGCAAGAAATCTAAAATGTCTAACAGCTAAGTCAAATATACAAATTTGTGAATAAAGCACATAGTAACGACAGATATTCCGATGATTAAGGTAATTTAGTGCAGTTCGTTTCAGTAGTAAATGAAACTGAATTTTAGGTTGCAGTAGTGTTTTTGTGAACAGGCTGTTTCTCAAATTCAGTTCGTTGTGATTATGCTTTGCATTCCCAGATGTTTATTTTTATAGAAAACAGCTGAATCAATGCAGGTGTTAATGAGACGTCTAAAGGAAATTATCTGCATATTTCTTTTTAAAGATGGAAATGCAGTGCTTTTAACATTCTGAAACCATACACTTCTATTTAAATCAGAGACAAATCGTATTTAAGTTAGTTGAAAAAAAGAATTAAAAAGAATCAGTCAACTAAAAAAAGTCAAAACTAATAAATTAAATTCAAGTTTTAATGATAAATTCTAAATTAAATACTCTAATTCTAATTCTAATAAATGTAGTTATTTAAATTAACAAATTAGAGTTTTTATAAAATAACGCTTAAACCACCGCAAACAGACCCAAAGACCATTAAATAAAAACGAAAAAAAATTACATTTTGCGTTTGATTATACAAAAATCTTTATATCGTTCTATTTAAAAGTATCGGGTTATCCCTGACTGAAGCTCTTCATTTTCAGTTATCCATATTGGAACCATAGTAACCTTTAACAATGTTATTTGCAACACAATTGATGTAGCAGCCCGTATTTAACACGATGATCAAACCGTATCTGCCTATTCTGTTTAGTTCCAGAGATATTTCAAACTTTTTAAAACAATGCAAAACTAAATTTTTTTCAAAAGAATAATAAATATCTGAAAAACGGCGAAATTTAGATCAAACATATGGTTAATGAAAATGAATATAAATGTAATAGAAAATTTAACAATAAAGTAATATATATGGTGTTCTATTTGAAGAAATAAAGTAAGATACTGCCACAAACAGGTCGAGCGCCCTGTATAGTTCAGAATATTTTCAGATTATGCTTCCGGAGGCACAATGTTGCTCTCTACTTTCAATGTGTTTCTATCTCTTAACATAAAGCTATCAGCTTACTAGAACGGAATCATGGACCATTCTGTATATCGTACCTTCGATAGAAACCAGTGTCGTCGAAACGTCGGCGACAGAGATAAAGTAGCTGTAAATGAAGAACTGTTTTATGTTTGCTTTACTTGTTTAATTTTTAAATTCACCATTTAATTTCAAACTCAAAGAAGTTTTTTCTTTTAAAGAAATGTCTTGTCTTTTCCAATTTTCCTTAAAAAAACATCTAATTAAAACAAGTATCTTTTCATGAGTTAACATAAAGAAACTACTATAGCATGAAGAATACCACTTCAGCAACATACGCAAAGAAACAAACCAGTAACATTTGCGGTTTCCAGTAACATACAATTAAAGAAATGTATTTATTTATTTAACAAACAGGGACACGAAAGAGGTTAATACCCGAAACTATGTCTCGGTAAAAGAAACAAACAATTAAAAATACACACAAAATAAATATTAGGTGTATACCTATGAAATGAGACTTTTTTTCAATTTTAAACGTTTATTAACAAAAAATGGTTACAAGTTTAATCTTCAAAATAATAACCATCACTAGCGACACATTTTACCCATCTCTCAGGCAATTTGTGAATGCCGCGCCAAAAAAATTGGCCGTCTTTGGCCGCAAACCAATCATCGAGCCATTTTTTGGCTTCTTCGTGAGAATTGAAGCGCTGCTCGGAAAGTGCGTGGCCCATCGATGCAAACAAATGATAATCGGAAGGCGCCAAGTTTGGTGAGTAATAATTTTGCGATGAGAATTAGATTTCTTCAGTGAAATCTAAATAAATATTGTGCTAGTTAGTTTTTTCCACTGTTGTGGATTTCTTTTTAGCCTTTGGACCTGCAAAAAACCAAGGATTTTTGTTTGGTTCTCTAAATGCATTCGTTATAAGGGTGGGTCCACTAATGATTCTCGAAGTGGCTTCAAATGAAAATCCTGTCGTTAAAAGGTTTTTCACTCGTGTTGAAGAGTGGCCTTCCCTTTTTTATTTGTTTTTGTGTTGTTTGTGTGTTAATGATAAACATATCAATGGAATAAAACTGTATATTATTTGTTTTGTGTCTTATATTTTATTGGTAAACACCACGTATGCTTGGGTTTTGAGACTTTGTCCCACTTAAAACAAAGCCTGTGGCGCTCAACATTCTATAAAGGTATTTATCGGTTTTAGATATTCAAGTTAGAATTATTTGGACAGACTTGTGGTTTATCATTGATGTATACATAATCCCTAATCTGCTATAAAATTATCTGACACCCACGAAGCAAAATGAGATGAGTCATCATTAGCCGGATTGTTTCTAATAAGCATTAAAGTTATTTGGTGAGTAACCTTTTAATAAGAAATAACTCTTTTTAAATATTGTTACAGCATACAGTATACTTTACTCATAATATCAATGTGTTCCTTAAATAACATCTTAAAGTCAGCGGTGATCCCTAAGCCTTTAACAGAAGAAACCCTATTAATAATATTGTTATCGAAATGTTAGTCATAAATAAATCTTTATTTATTTTTAGAAAAGGTAATCATATTACATTTATCCAGTTTCAAATACAGGGAGTTGTTGCAAAAAGCATGAAAGTTATCAAGATCATGTTGAAGTTTCAGGCAATCGTCCACAGTAAAAATATTTTCATATAGTCAGTATATAGTAGGCACTGGGGTCACTGATGACTCCCTTGCGGAACTCCAGAAGTAACAAAGATGAGGGTAAAAGTTTACCCTTGAACAAAAACTTGCTGAGAACGGTTTGTTATGTAGGATTTAATCCAACGTAGCACGTTGCCTTTAACTTCAATAGTGCTCAGCTTAGAAACCAATAGGGCATGATTAACCTTATAGAATGCCTTTGAGAAATCAGTGTAGATGACTGTAAGTATGTGATTAATATATTCTGGAAGGCATGTTTCAGCAGAACGATCAGAAAGAAAAATGTTGTGACGAGATACGATTTTTACTTTTAAAGAAAAGTACTTTATAAACTAATTTTACAATTAATTACACTACACAAATGAGGAATTTAATTGACCTAAACAGGAAAGATGACGTCCTGCAAATGGTGGCTACTTTCTGCTTCGCACATTCGTGCTGTTTTCAGCACAGCTTCTTTATTAGGTCGAATTATTTCATATGTTTATTTTTTTTGTGTTCCTCCGAGCGTTCTGTTTTGGCATTTTGCGGAAACGCACAGGCTTGAGGCCCAGCGTCTCCCCTCGGTTTCTTCGTTAACAACAATTTATCCGCCGTGAATCCGCCTCTTCGGATTTGTGATAGTATAAGTATTTTTCTAGCGACAGGGTCTGGGAAATACATAGCAACGACGCACAGTGGTCGGAAAGCGGCCAAAACTCTAAAAAAATAATCTACACCGAATGAAATTTAAATATATTTCTATTTACAACTAAACATTCAAAAATTAGTATTCGTAATTAATTTATGCATATTACAATACATTGTATTATAAATAATACTTGAAACAGCATCAAAATCATCTACTTTACTCACGAAATGGTCTTTCAAACACTATGTAATATCATAGTAATTGCAATTTTATACTATGATTTCAATACCAAATTCAATATTCAAAGTTAGCTGAACAATGTTCGAGTTTCTTTCAGTCATCTTGAAATTTGAAAATGTTGTCCCCTGTGGGGTCCCCTAGGAATTTGTTGTAAGAAGAGAAACAACTTTATGTTCTTTAAGAAAGTAAAAATCAGCTGCGGACACTTGCGGGTTCTTAAGTAATTTTAGAATAAAAAACGACCAACAAAAGGCATGCACAAGGTGCACCTCACCAATTTTTTTGAAATTTGGTATATAAGTAGTGCGAGTCAAAACATTAGACACGTGTTTTTTTGTTTGGGCTGAGCTCGACTTTAAGGGAATGAAAGCCCCCTTTTTATACTCTTTATGTTTTCTTGCTGGTTTTTTTTGAGATTATTTACTATATAATTTTAAAAGTTGGAGATATTTTGGTTTTTTTGATATTCGCATTCGTTCGACGAAAACAGATTTATAAAAATTTGCCTTTTGACAAATTTTTATTTCCATTTTTAATGTAAAATATGATGCAAGCTCGCCGATACAAAAAAAATACGTGTCTAGTGTTTTGACCCGTACTACTTATAATACCAAGTTTAAAAAACATCGGTGTGGTACACCTCATGCATGCCCCTTGGTAAAAACTAAGTCGATATCACATATAATATCACTACGTCGACAAATCGCCATTTTCTATCCCGATTATCTCGAAGACTATTCGAGATATCGCAATACAGATCTGTAATCAAGAGAAGATTCTATGTTGGTTTCATATATAACATGTCCTGTAAAGTTACGGCAACATGACAACACACCAACAGACAGACTATGCCGAAAAGTCGCCATCTTCGATCTCGATTATCTCGAAAACTATTCGAGATATCTAAACACCGATTATGTATCTGTAAACAGGAGAAAGTTCTAAGTTGGTTTCACTAATAACATGTCTTGTAAAGTTATGGCAACATGGCAACAGACGAATTCAGATACGAAATTTTTTATATTTTGTTAATAAAACAAATAAATGAATAAAATAATTTTCATTTTTTACATCACTTTGGATAGTAGAGACGCCAATAACACCTTATATACAAAATATTTAAGCAATTGTGAGAGTTATTTAGTTTTGACGGATTTGCGTTAGAATTTGCAGACGGTGGAGGAATTCTCTAACAAAAATATATCTTTATCTTATCGCACAAGTATCGAGTGGATACTTGATGGCCGTTTTGGCCACTGGATAGTTGCGGCAAGCTGAGTAGAAATTTGTTTTCGTTCAGTTCTTCGAAAAATTCTTCGTTAAAGAAAACAACTTCATTTTCCGTTCTAGGGAGACTATCTTATTCCTGTCATCTTTCGGATGTGAAAATATACTCTCTTTTGTGTTTTAAAATTAAAGTTATGTGTTTTAGTCAATACAGTGTTTTTAAATGTTGTGGTTTTTGTTTTTACCAACATCGAGCACCGACCTCTCGCAGTCACGATGTTTGGAATGGGGCCTTGGCCGTGTTTGTTCCCGGAAACCAAAAACATCTTTTTTTAGAGTAAGAAATGTTTAATTATAGTAATGTTTTGTATGTATTTTTGTGTAATCTTTATTTACGTTACTTAATTCAGTATTTATTTAAGTTAGGGCAGCATTATGAACATTTTCCGGAAAAGATCTAGGTTTCTTTACTAGACTATTTAAAAATTCATTTCTAATAATATAAGGTTTTTGATTAAATGATTCTTTTTTGCTTAAAGTAATATAATTACAGTTTCCTATTATAATTTAATTTAGTGCGATTAACTTTTTTTATTTTCTATTTTGCTTGGATTTACTTTATGACTTTAAAAATTCAATTGCGAATCCATCAGATTCGTTTACCAGGTGTATACCTATGAAATGAGACTTTCAGCTATTAGACCACAGATGTCGCTAGGAGTATTTTTAAACTGTCCCAAATGTCTTATTTTTTTCGTCTGTCATCTGTCAACAATATTCAATTCATTGTTTGTGATGTTTCATACAACAACGCATTTTTTTTCGCTCTTAAAAATGTCGAATTTCGTGCCTTCAAACTACGATTTGCGGACATCGTTGATTTTCTGTTATCAATTGAAGAAAAACGCTTCTCAAGCTCATCAAATGCTTATAGAAGCTTACGGTGGACATGCTCTAAGCAGAGCACAGTGCTTCAGGTGGTTTGAAAAATTCCGAAGTGGTGATTTTAGCGTGGAGAACGAGGAACGTGGCCGGACACCGAAAAAGTTTGAGGACACCGAATTGCAAGCATTGTTGAATGAAGATGATGGTCAAACGCAAGAAATGATGGCAGAGCAGTTGGGAGTGACCCAAAAAACCATTTGCAAACGTTTGAAAGACATGGGCATGATTTTAAAGGTCGGAAGATGGGTGCCGCATGAACTGACTGAAAGGCAGCAAGAGAACCGAAAAAACCACTTGTGAAATGCTGCTCTCCCGGTTCAAAAGGAAGTCTTTTTTTGCATCGAATCGTTACGGGTGTATTTCTCCAATCCCAAGCGTAAACGATCGTATGGTCCGCCCGGCCACAAGCCAAAATCAACGGCCAAACCAAATCGCTTCGGCCGCAAGGCAATGCTGTGTGTTTTCTGGGATCAGCATGGTATGATTTGGTACGAGCTATTAAAACCAGGTGAAACAGTTGACGGTGCACGCTACCAACGACAATTGGCCGATTTGAACAGCGCTATACACCGAAAACGCCCAGAATATGCCGATCGGCGTCACAAAGTAATTTTTCTTGATGACAATGCACCACCACATCGAACAAGAGCGACCCGGGAATTGGTGGAGACGTACGATTGGGAACCGCTGGTGCATGCGGCTTACTCACCAGACTTGGCGCCTTCCGATTATCATTTGTTTGCATCGATGGGCCACGCACTTTCCGAGCAGCGCTTCAATTCTCACGAAGAAGCCAAAAAATGGCTCGATGATTGGTTTGCGGCCAAAGACGGCCAATTTTTTTGGCGCGGCATTCACAAATTGCCTGAGAGATGGGTAAAATGTGTCGCTAGCGATGGCTATTATTTTGAAGATTAAATTTGTAACCATTTTTTGTTAATAAACGTTTAAAATTGAAAAAAAAAAGTCTCATTTCATAGGTATACACCTATGTATACACAGTCACGTCATCTTTTTATGTAGAGTTTTAAAGCATTTTTTTTATGTTTGGAAGCGATGTCATTTAAATTTTACATTTTAAACTTATTTTAAAGATTAAATTTAATGTATGTTGCCAACTTTTGATATCTTTTATTTACATAAGCATTATTTTCTTTAATGTTCAGGTAGTGTATTATTATGACTTTTAAAGTGGTTCAGAATTTTAATTTCTAGTGACAAAAAATTGCTAAATTTTGCTGATTTTAATTTAAAGGTTTTATAAAGTTGATGTTTTATAAAGTTCATTTCAGTTATAAGAGCGAGGGAGAGCTGCTGGAATTTATTGCATATTATGATATTTTTATTTCATGTTTTTCAAGTTATTTGTAGAGCCAGGTAAGTTGAAAGTGTATTTTAACATCAAGATACAATTTCAAGTTTCTATATACAGGGGTGTTTGGGAAGGACTCTACTTACAGGGTGTTAGCCTACGAGAAGCTGCGTGGGTTAGCTGATGGTTCTTTCTTCTAGTTCAGCTACTGGCGTCCTCTAAGTATCTTTTAGGATTTTCATTTAAGATTTAAGTTTTAGGTTTAGGTAAAAACCTAATTTTTTTGGGTCATTTGCTATCCTTGAACCCCCCTCCCCCGTCTTCGACATCGAGCTACGGGATTGAACATCTTCCGATTTCTGGCTTATACGGGAATTAAACCTCTTTTTCGAGTTTTTCCCGTTACATACTATACAAATAATAAGCCACTATTGAACGTTTTTTGGATCTACAAAGTATTGATACATTTGCGCAATCAATAACGTTAGAGAATGTTTATGAATAAGATTTTTGATTTATCTATTTCATAAGCAATTTTATTGAATCAGAACCGTTAATGAATACGGTCCGTAGACTGATATCTAGCATACGATCGAATCAATATTTTTTAAGAGTCACTGTGAGGGTAGTATATTTTAAGTATGTTATCTTCATCAATTTCAAAATTTGTGGGTTAAGAGAATATTTTAGTATGAGATTTTAAATAAGAGATTTAAAAGATATACAAACTATGTACTAAATCAACTATATATATATATATATATATATATATATATATATATATATATACTTTTTTCTTTATCAGATTTTAGTATCAGCTTATTTTTTAGATGGAATTAAATAATAAATATTTGATTCTCCCTTTCATTAAATATTTCCATTACTATCATAATATACGAATACGTTTGACTATGTTCTACTTGTTGGTCTTACGCTAAACGTTGCACTTACCTTGAATGTATCCATATCTTACATTAGCTACTATATCTTTGTATTATTTGCAACTTCTAGTTTTATTTATTTATTTGTTTATTTATTAGCGTAGTTTTACACGACAGTAAATTTTAACATAAATTTTTGTATAAATTTCTACATAAATATTTTACGCCGTTGCAAATGCATTTTTCATACAAAATTTTTGACTAAATTTACGTGTTAAATTTTCTGTACAATTTTATAGAACCTGTTTTAAAAAATGAAAAATTCTTTCTCAAATATGCGCCAATATATGCGCAGTATACCAGAACCGCCAGTATCACGTGAACCTAAAATATTACTATTTTATGGTATTTTATGTTGAGATTGAGTCGTTCGTAAAATACAAATAACCTCATAAAATCGACGTTTTCGTAACCTCTAAACATAAACAAACAAATTAACAATTTAGGTTATGATTTCTTTCGTGTTTATTTTGTTATCCAGAGATGTCACTTGCAAATGTAATTCAACACGCATGCGCCATTGAGAAATTTTACATAAGATTTATTACAAGTTGCAAACAGCAACAAATTTTTATTTAATTTATTTCAAATTTTCTTGGCAAATTTTATGCAGAAATTTATGTGAAAATTTACTGTCGTGTAAAACTATATTTCGACTGTATAATAAAACTGGATTTATTCTAATCATTTAATTGTTGATACTTACTCATAAAAGATTAGATACTTGCTTTTGATTTGTGTTCATTGAAGGAGTAGAATCGTAAATAACGCAAACACTTCGTTTAACAAATGCATGCGTTGGCAGTTGGTTTAAACTATGATATATTATGTCGGTGTATATAAGTATTGTAATGCATCTTTAGTATGTAATGAACAAGAAACCAGGTATTACTTTAAATTGATAGTAAATTGCGCAAATTGCACCAATATGTTGTCATAATCAGAAATGTTATAAATTATTGATGATTGCATAATGAGCAATATTTGAAAATCGGTGTTAACCAGAATTTATTACTAAGAAACACCTACACATAAACAATGTTAAAATGATATATAAAATATTCATCTGATATATAGGTATTTATTAATATAATTTGCACATAAACGTTCTAGACGTGATCGTTCTTAAAAATATAAAATATTGTGCAAATACTCTGTTAAATTTGCAACTTGCAAAAATATTATAAAGTGTATTCAAGTTTATTAGGAACATGGACCTTGTGTTTTGTGCTAGTTGGTATTCTACAATCTGGTTTGTTCTAAACTCAACTGTCTTATTTTATTCCTCTCATTATTGAACATGTAGACCACGCTACTTTAAGTACCTGAAAAGAATATCGTAACATGGGAACAGTGGCAGTAATGTAGAAAGTGTTCCAAATATTTATAGAAGTTGTTCGGAAGTAAATTTAAAGCGTAGTTCATTGATAGATATGTAATAGTTATTTATATTTATTTATACGAGTCTGTAAAGACATGCTTTATCGATGAGTGTAAGGTATTAGCTTACGAGCGATGGAGTCTATAAAGCATCTATACAGCCGTGTATAATATTCTGTTTTTTCTCTGTAGCAGACTTTAAAAAAAAATAAGAAACATTTAAGTAAAACAAATAAAGTGAAGAAGTAGCTAACTTCACGTCAAAATATTATAGACACATTAAAGAAACAAATGAGCAAAGTTGCAATATCGATAACCATGCTTAATTTATATTTTAAAATCTGATTTTCATAGAACCACAAAACAACACAGTTTCAAATACACTTCAGCGCAAAATTAAGTGATCAAGATGTAATAGCGTTACTTCTTTTCATTGTTGGGAATGTTGTGGAGATATTTTGATACAATAACGTGTACAGGATTATTATCACTTTCTGCACCTTTAAGAAAAAGAATAGAACACTAAATGCTAATGTGATACTGCGTGATACAAAAATACAAAGACGCTTTGGTGTAGAAATATTCCTATTTTGTTACTTTAGACAACTTTATATTAACGTATGTCAAATAAAATAATAGAGACTATTCAAACACGGTTTCTTTAAGAAGCCAATATAACAAAAGTGATGGGTCTGCTTAAATAAGGCTATGCGCAGCGAGAAGTTGCTGCAAGACTTTACACTACCCAGAGGTATGTTACGTACGCAAAGTATTATGATAATATTCCTATTGATAGGAAATCGTGACAGAAGGTGTTAATGAGGCCGTAACGAGAAAATTACACGCTGCGAAGACTGTTAGGTGTCTGACTGTTAAAACCAAAGTAAAAAAATTTACCACTGCCACTTGTTAAAATATGACCTCCAGTTATTCACCAGTACTGTAGCTAGCCACGATACCACATTAAATAAACTTCATAAAGTTGAAGTAAGTGTAAGACTTACTTATAGCTCTATCTCGATTGGGGTTAATAAGAAGACGGTAAATTTAAACTTTGCGATAGACGCAGTCAAGTGTAGGTATATTGGCATACTGCAGAACGTTTTGGGCAAGGTGCTGTATCACAAGTCAAGATATTGTTAATAATATAAAAAATTAGCATATCTTTGTTAATCTTGCGTTGAAGTGTATTCGAAATACACACTAATCATATAATGTTAGTCTGGTATTTTCAAATATTTAAATAACCACATTTGGCAGATTCCGAAAATGGTTCGTTATTCAAGAATCTTTATTGCAAAAGCGGTATACTAATTAAAAACATTCTGACTTTGCTCATCCGTTATCTATATTGTGTATATATATAAGAACTCTGAGGTGCATTAAGGTACGTATATCATGATACGCTGTAGAACATTGGTCGTTCTATATACTACGTCTTCACTGCTTATCGACACAAAAATCTGAAAGACATGGGAAATTAAATTGTCTCTATATCAGTAATATCGAATGTAGTAAGTAAAAAGTGTTCTGTTTTTCTTATTGAAGATGGCTTCTAATGCGATGACCTATTTCTTATGACGTAGTATTTATTTACGAACATTACGAATCACAAACTGCACAAGCTTTTTGTGAGAAAAAGTATAAGTATAATAAAAATTGTAACTTACATTTAGAACAGTTGCTGCATTCATATTAATTAAACCACCTGCTTTTATAGTGATTTCCTGTTGGGCATTCTGTATCATAACGCACACAGGGTACCTTAAAAATGGATAATATTGAGAATACCAATCGGAAAAATATACTGCATCTGCAACTGCCAATGCCTAAAAATAAATATTTAAACAAACAAAAATATTTGTTGTGTGGTATTATTTAAAGTTTACGACATAATAAAACCTAGTTAATAAATAAGTAAAAAGTTTTTATGTACCTCCCTTGCTATATAATTTGCTGGAATGCAGTAAAAGCTAAGCTGCATAAGCACAGCGATAAAGGTAAATACATGCTTCATTTGCTGTTGAAAATTTTCACTAAAACAGTAAAAACGTATAATATTGTAATTATAAAAAGTCATTAGGGAGTTATATATCGTAATAACCATTATGAAGTGGGCAAACATTGACTTTCTTTATCCTCTACTGATGAGTCCAAACAAGGACGAAACGATTATCTGGAGGTATGTTAGTCAATGCTTGCACGAATTTTTAAAACTTTATTTGTAGGAGACAGTATGAATTGTTTGCTTTTATTTATGATCATGTTTTACTCTTTTACTGTGTTCAAGGGCATAAATTCTTAACATAAAGTATAATAAATCTGAAAAAATGTCATAAATCATATAATTCTAGGAAAATCTCACGTTAGCTTAATAAAGTAACCAGGAACGACTTATGAACAAATGGAAGTTTGAGTCAAATTAATATTTTGAATGTAAAGAAGTACTAAGTTAACATCTTGAAGTGAGTAAAATAGCAAGATTGCCAGTAAAATTCTGGTAAAACACAAAGCTAATTCTAGTTTTTTATTTTTCTTTCTCCTTGAAAACACCACTTCATACATTTATAATTTTAATGCTTCTGAAATAACTTACCTTTCAGTTACCACATACAGTTCCATGCAAATCAAGGGAGCGACAGTAAGATATTCAACAAGTAATGCGGTTGAAAACAGATGCTGAAATTGTTGAATAAACCTATCAAAATAATTTAAAGGTATATTATTTATATACAAAAAAATTTCCATTGCTTTACTGTATCAAAATGTTGTGTTGTCGTATAGAAATATTCATTTTATTGTAATGATTTATTTCCATTTCTCGTGGGTCATCCTTATTAACAGTCAGTTGTTCCAAGTAGTAACAAATAATCCTAAATTGAATTATTATTTCAGTGCAGAAAGCTAAATACATCAAATCAAAAGGATACACAACCAAAACAGACAGTATCATTGTAATTACACTCATAAATACTGCAATATGGTATAACACATCATATCCCTCCAAATTCCAGATTCCCAGTGGTAGTGCCGAAAATCCAAAAAGTACAGACAGTATCATAATTGCTACAGCAGTAAATGCAGTCGGAGTAAAAATTTTGTACACAGTAAAATTCATAGTAGAAGATATGGACATCAATTCAGTTTTGGTTGGTTCTTTGCATATATTTATGTTCCAAAACTGTTTAGTAGTTTTAATTAAATCTATAAAGTCTCTTTTTCTGTACGTTAGGATAACAAGTTTTCCAAAAAGCTAAAAAAAGAAGCAAATTATTCATTTTCCTGAAAATAGGGTGTTCAAGCGATCAACAAAACAAAACAAAGTTATTTTCAACGGAAAATTCTATAAAAGCATAATCTACCCACCATCTGTTTTTCTAAGCGAAACACCCTGTCGTGGTACTTGCTAATTGCAACAATATAGCAGTTTCATTAAAGGAGGTTTTCAATATCCCACTGTCACAAAAATAAACTTTAATCTCAACTGTTTAAAAACCGCTCGCCAAACTTCACTAAATTATATGATGTAGATCTATTACTTAATATTGTTAGGAATGTTGTAATAAGTACTTCCTTAAGGTATGTTTTTTTAATATTAATATTTCTCAACCGGTTTCGCCTATTTTGGCATTATCGAGAGAAAAATTGTCTTAAGAATTAATTAATGCCATTGTTATCAGTAGCAGTAATTTTTCAATTTTTATAATTACAGCTGTATCATTTAAGATTATCTGTTAGTATTTGTTTAATAAACTAAGTTTTTATTGTTTTACATTATCTGCTATTTATATGATATATTGACGCACTCAAGTCCTGAGCAATTCCTGCACATATTGGAGCAGCTCAAGCCACTCTTTTGACATTCGCAGTTTTGACACATTCGTCCTTGCAACTGCAAACGATGAGGGAGAGTAAGTTTTTAGGAGCAGCAGCGTTTGTGATAGTAATAGGACGAAGATGGCCACCAATCTTTTTCCAACCCCACTTTAGCGGATCTTTCTTCACATTGCGCCAATGCTGTACTTAATGGTAAGTAAACTGTATACAAGTGTTGTTGTGCAGCCGCTGAAGTGGGGGGAAGTGTAGTTAA
Organism: Ignelater luminosus; assembly: GCA_011009095.1. NCBI lineage: Eukaryota > Metazoa > Arthropoda > Insecta > Coleoptera > Elateridae > Ignelater > Ignelater luminosus. The sequence continues at coordinate 83,591 of VTPC01006586.1, read as the reverse complement.
CTTGAACATGGTATGTATTGGCTGCTTTGTGATAGCCTGCAAATAACATTGGTGGGGCAGAGTATCTAGATCGTTAGGATTTTTAGATGCAAATATGGAAAGGAAGAAATGCTAATATTAGCAGTGAGACGCACGGAACAACGATACGAAAGCAACTGAACAAAAAACAAGCGGGCTCGAGCGGCCTTGGAAGGACAGGCGGTCCGCTGGGACCTCGTCCTTCGCTCTTTCCTGACCTCGTTCCGACCTCTCTCAAACCCAGTCTTAGTTCCTCGTAAATATACTAAAAAACTGCAAGAATAAAATGATGGAAAGAGGAGCGAAAATTACGATTTCATTACTTTTTTTTGCCAAACTGGAAAATAATGACATTTCCCCCCCTCCATAACCGTAACCGTTGACTGCAACATACAAATGTATAGAACCATTTTTGTTTAAAACTTACTGTAGATTAATTTGATATACCACATACTTTTGGCTAGACCTGATAGTTTTCGAGATATTTGCGAAAAACTGTTGAAAAAGACCATTCCACCCTCTTTCCACCCCCTTTCCCCCAAACTTTTTATCACTTACTAAGAGGAGGGTATAAAACGTTTGGCGCATAGTAGAATCTTTTTTTGGATGTTCGGGTTTGGTCAATTTTTGAACTAATTTTACTGTACTGTGTTTATTAAGACCCTTTTTAAATATTTAAACTTTTTTTTAGCACCCTATGTAAGTTAGGCCTTGTACAAAATCTAGTAGAAATATTAATAAATGCAGATGGCGTTTATAAATATGAAATTTATTGAATTACTCAAAATAAGGTTATTGGAGATAGACCTTTCTTCTTTAGAAGAATTCCATAGGTTTCACGACAGTTTGGAAAGTTTCAGTTAATAGGGAAGTTCTACATAATAGAATCTTGAGATTTTTGCTACTGATATCCAATATTTCATATAGTGATCAGCATCACCACAACTACATCATCATACTTATTATTAGAAATGGTACAAATAAGTTTCTTAGTTTGAAGATTTAAAATTATACCATCAACTTTTCAGAATGCAGGATCCCAATAAACTTGCATTGTACTTTCAATCAGTGTCAACTACGAGGGTGGTCTGAAAAGTTTCCGACCTCAACGTGAAGATGGCAGCACTCGTAAATAAAAGCTACTGAATTTCGTTGTTCATCTGTTGACAGTTACTCACCAAAGTTTCAGCCATTTTGGACGTGCAGTTTTTATGTAACAGTCGTTTGAGTGAGTTGATGTAAATTTTTTTGTGAAAATGGACAAAATCGAATATCGAGCTGTCATTAAATATTTGTTTTTGAAAGGCAATACGCCTTCGCAAATAAAAGATGAGTTGAATTCTGTGTATGGGGACTCTGCACCATCATTTACCACAGTGAAATTTTGGGCTGCTGAATTTAAACGTGGCCGTAAGAGCTTGGGAGACGATGAACGTTCGGGACGTCCAAAAACTGCAACTACCGACGAAAACATCGCCAAAGTTCACCAAATGGTGCTAGACGACCGCCGAATTAAAGTGAGAGAGATAGCAGAGGTTATGAACATGTCAAAAGAACGTGTTTGTCACATATTAAATCAACATTTAGGCATGAGAAAGCTGTCCGCGCGTTGGGTGCCGCGTTTGCTCACGTTAGACCAAAAACGTGTTCGAATGAATATTTCCAACGCTCTTCTGGCGCAGTTTAGGCGAAATAAATCCGAGTTTTGGTGCCGATTAATTACTGTAGATGAAACTTGGATACACCGTTATACGCCCAAAACAAAAATACGGTCCAAACAGTGGACTGCAAAGGGGGAACCGGCTCCAAAAAAAGCAAAAACTGTTTTTTCGGCTGGGAAAGTGATGGCGACTGTTTTTTGGGATAGTCATGGAGTTATTTTAATCGATTATCTTCAAAAAGGAAAAACCATTACAGGAGCATACTATGCATCATTACTTGACAAGCTGAAGACAGAACTTGCGAAAAAACGGCCACATTGGCAGAAAAAGAAAATCCTGTTTCACCAAGACAACGCACCGTCTCACACCTCAGCGGTTGCCATGGCGAAAATCCACGAATTACGGTTTGAACTGCTTGACCATCCGCCTTACTCACCAGATCTAGCCCCAAGCGACTTCTTTTTGTTCCCTCATCTAAAAATTGCGCTCGGAGGGCAAAGATTTTCGTCAAATGAAGAGGCAATCACCTTTGCGAACAATTATTTTGCAGAGAAAAATGCCGAGTACTATTTGGACGGGTTACAGAGATGGGGGCATCGCTGGGAGAAGTGTGTAAAGTTACAAGGAGACTATGTTGAAAAATAAAAAAAAATTTTCAGAAAAAATGTCTTGTATCTTTGTTAGGTCGGAAACTTTTCAGACCACCCTCGTATTAGCCAATAAAATTCTGTTAGCACGTTGGTTTACGTTTTGATTGATCATTGCGATATTTGAAAATTTTATACACTAATCATTCTATAACAACCTAAACTTGCAAAAATATCCAAAAATGCTAATTGTGAAATTTCCCCATTCCGGACTTAAATTAAGTAATGGTCTAAGTACCACCACTAAAATCGAGATAATCGCATTTGTATTGAGTAGAAACTTCGTTTCTGTAAGGCAAATTAAATTATTTAAAAACATCTAGCTTGTTACTAGAGCTAGGAAGTTCATGATAATGCATGTTTTTGTTGCTTAACATATTTGAAGTATGCATTTTAAGTAATAAAATATGTGCCAAAATTACAGATATTTTTCTGATTTTGTATTAAGAAAGAAATGTATCTGAAGATGAGTCATCTTTAAACTGTACCTACTATAGTAAAAAGACTAGGTAACTTCTTTCTTTGTGCGATATTCACAAAAAGGGTTTAGAATTTCAGTCAAGTTTTGATACTCTTGCTTAACGGTGGTGAGGCCAATTTCTTAACTTTTCCTCGTTGTTGCAGCTTGCAGTGTAGCAGTGTGTGTTACTTTTAGCAAAGTGATTTTAGTGTAAGCTGAATTAAAACTCGCGACAATGCCAAAAGTAGCGCAGTAATTTAGAAGTAAATTGCGTTCGTGGATTGCACCTTATAATATCAAAGAAGAAGTATTTACCACGGATGGAAAAGTGGTATACTGCAATGTTTGCTTTAAGCATGTAGGTTCTGATCGAAAATCGCAAATTGATGCTCACTGTACGACAGGTACATAATATTATGTAATTTTAATTTCAATATCTTTTTCAATACTGTTTATTCTATTTTAGCGTCACATATTGCATCTCTCCAACGAAACAAGATTTCTGAACAATAACTGTTAACAAATCTATCGTCAAAAAAAGACAGCTATTTTCAAGATATGTGATCAGCATTTATTCGTGCTGATATCCCCCTTAATAAATTAAATTGTGATGCATTCCGCCAGTTTTTAGAAAAATACACTGGAAAGAAAACACCAAATGAAAGTACACTGAGGAAGACTTATCTCCCGGATGCTTTCAATGATATCATGAAATGCATTGCATTAGAGTTAAAAGGCAAATACTTTAATATTGTCGTTGATGAAACTACCGATAGCGGAGGGTGTTACATTGCTAATTTATTGATAGGAGAATTGAATCCCAATTCTACAACTAAACCGTTTTTGGTTGCTTCGCAAGAATTAGAGAAAACAAACCACACAACTGTAGCTAGATTCATCAATGACAATTTAAAGCGATTGTTTGGAGAATATCGTTTTGAAGATAAATTGCTCTTAATGACTAGTGATGCAGCTCCATATATGGTGAAGGCTTTTAAATCTTTACAGATATTTTATTCCAACATCATTCACGTTACATGCATTGTACATGGTCTAAATCGCATTGCTGAGAAAGTTAGAGAACTATGTCCAGCTGTGAACATTTTAGTAAATAACGAGAAAAAATATTTTTGAAAGCTCCCGAAAGAGTAGAAGTGTACAGAAGTATTATGAATGCAAGACTACCGCCAAATCCTGTTGTAACAAGGTGGGGAACTTGGTTACAAGCAGCAATTTTTTATTCAGACAACTTTGTAAAATTCAAGGTAGTTATGCAAAATTTAGAAGAGGATGCTGCCAGTGTAACCAAAGTAAAAGCCTTATTATCCGAAACAGCAATTGTGAAGGAGTTAGCTTTCATCAAAAGCTATATAGAGTTCCTCCCTGATATCATGGAGGCATTAGAAACAAGAGGGATGACTTTAAAAGACCAACTGGAAAAGCTTTCATTTGTTGAGGAAAAACTAAAGATTCTCCCTGGGAAAAAAGGGAAAGTTCTCCAACAAAAATTTGAAAATGTATTTGGAAACAATTCCGGATTAAAACAAATGAAAAATTTTGAAATTGGAAGCATTCCTTCGGATATGGACCCTTTTCGACTTAGTTGTTATACTTATGCTCCCATTACATCAGTAGAGGTGGAAAGATCATTTTCCGTATTTAAAAATTTATTAGATAACAGACGTCATAGTTTTGTAGATAAAAATTGTATGTTATTGTTAATTTTAATCATCTGTAAATAAATATTAAAAAGTAAAAATACAAAAAATTTTCATTATCAGTTCATTATTTATATTGCATGTTATCAGTTTTTACTGCACGACATTATTGCATTTTTCTAAAGTTTTTATTGCGTTTTAGAATTTTTACTGCACCAACTTCCTAGCTCTACTTATTACAATAAAAATGAAAGTATATTAACCAAGAATTACTTAATTCTTTTGTATAAAAGATTATTAGTTTAGTATTGTTGACTTTACATTATCATTAAAAAGCTATGAATGGTGTTTTAATGTTCAAAAAACAAAGAAATAATCCTGAATTGGTTGTTTGTGTCTGACAGCATTTAATTGTGCAAAGAGTAGTTTTGTTACCTGTGTAAAAGACGCGATTCCTTCCACATTGTTTGCAAATTCTGATAGGTCACCTTTTATACCATTAAACTGCATCATGGCTATTGCACTCATCGATATTGGAAATATTGCGTAAAAAACAGTCAATAAAATTGTTTTATGTTCATTATCGGAAAATAGTTTAAGTTTCTTTAACACTTTAAACGGTGGTTTCAACGTTGCAGGCATATAAGATAATAAATCATCTTTTTTGTCAGTGTTCATTTTTTGACTTATGGTGTGGTAAAATGTAGTCAATTTGAAACAATATTCTAGAAGTACCTGTAAAAGTAAAATTACCAACTTGAAAAAATAATTATTTCTGTAACAAGTAAAGAGAGTGTGTCTCTGCGGTACCTTGTGCAAATTGCAACGGGAGGCGAAGTCGAGTATTTATAGTCACTAGTCTTAGCATTTTAGGTCGTGACTCATGCAAGTTGTTACTTTCTAAAAGAGTTCCCTTATTTGGCAGTGGAAAGCCTCTCAACTTTTATTATAAATATGTCTATAATAAACACCTTAATATATTTTCTTTTAACACTTTAATAAGCAAACAATATCAATATTTAATTCTCTTTTAGTTAGTTACAACTGAGAGAAATGAGGAAAAACATATTTTATGTAGATTGTCAATTCAGATATCTCACCCAATTTAAATAATGTTAATCAAATTAACAATTGCCTTATTGACTGAATGCAAGCTTAAAATTCTCCTAATTGAGTCACTCCCAAAAATGTATAGGCATGTGAGGCAAAATTTGTGCTCGGCTTCAAGCCCGTAGTCCAGAGTACACAGCTTATTATACCAGGTGTATACCTATGAAATGAGACTTTCAGCTATTAGACCACAGATGTCGTTAGGAGTATTTTTAAACTGTCCCAAATGTCTTATTTTTTTCGTCTGTCATCTGTCAACAATATTCAATTCATTGTTTGTGATGTTTCATACAACAACGCATTTTTTTCGCTCTTAAAAATGTAGAATTTCGTGCCTTCAAACTACGATTTGCGGACATCGTTGATTTTCTGTTATCAATTGAAGAAAAACGCTTCTCAAGCTCATCAAATGCTTATAGAAGCTTACGGTGGACATGCTCTAAGCAGAGCACAGTGCTTCAGGTGGTTTGAAAAATTCCGAAGTGGTGATTTTAGCGTGGAGAACGAGGAACGTGGCCGGCCACCGAAAAAGTTTGAGGACACCGAATTGCAAGCATTGTTGGATGAAGATGATGGTCAAACGCAAGAAATGATGGCAGAGCAGTTGGGAGTGACCCAAAAAACCATTTGCAAACGTTTGAAAGACATGGGCATGATTTTAAAGGTCGGAAGATGGGTGCCGCATGAACTGACTGAAAGGCAGCAAGAGAACCGAAAAACCACTTGTGAAATGTTGCTCTCCCGGTTCAAAAGGAAGTCTTTTTTGCATCGAATCGTTACGGGTGTATTTCTCCAATCCCAAGCGTAAACGATCGTATGGTCCGCCCGGCCACAAGCCAAAATCAACGGCCAAACCAAATCGCTTCGGCCGCAAGGCAATGCTGTGTGTTTTCTGGGATCAGCATGGTATGATTTGGTACGAGCTATTAAAACCAGGTGAAACAGTTGACAGTGCACGCTACTAACGACAATTGGCCGATTTGAACAGCGCTATACGCCGAAAACGCCCAGAATATGCCGATCAGCGTCACAAAGTAATTTTTCTTGATAACAATGCACCACCACATCGAACAAGAGCGACCCGGGAATTGGTGGAGACGTACGATTGGGAACCGCTGGTGCATGCGGCATACTCACCAGACTTGGCGCCTTCCGATTATCATTTGTTTGCATCGATGGGCCACGCACTTTCCGAGCAGCGCTTCAATTCTCACGAAGAAGCCAAAAAATGGCTCGATGATTGGTTTGCGGCCAAAGACGGCCAACTTTTTTGGCGCGGCATTCACAAATTGCCTGAGAGATGGGTAAAATGTGTCGCTAGCGATGGCTATTATTTTGAAGATTAAATTTGTAACCATTTTTTGTTAATAAACGTTTAAAATTGAAAAACAAAGTCTCATTTCATAGGTATACACCTAAGTAAAGCACAAATAGGCTGTCCCAATGGTCTACGCCTGGAGGATTACGTTGTTATTTGTAGGAATATAAAAAACTATTACTAGGAGAAGTTGTAAAGAGATTGTCTGTACTTTCTAAAATTATTCTTGACTACACATATGTTTTATAAAAGCTTTGCAGTACGAAGAAACTAAAATATACAGAGTAGTTTAGTTGTATCATTAAAAAAAATAGAAGAATTAGATTTTTCCTTTTCTTCTACCTGTAGAAAAATGATTTGTAGCTAAAAGTTCAGTAAAGTCTCTAAGGATAAGAGGAATCGGCCGTAGGTTCCTTTTGGAAAAACGAATTTCAAAATATTAAAGAAATTAAAGATCTAATTCCTGCCGATATTCAACGTATTATTTCAGAAGCAGTGCAGTGCAGTGTCCATGATTAATATCTTGAACATTTATTTTAATGTTCTTTTAAATCATACACTACTAAATACTATTACTTACATTTATTTTGAGTTTTTTTGTTACTTTCAAGTAGTAGCTAAATGACCCAAACGTAAGCATTTAAACCTTCTAGAATTATTCGAAATACAAACGCTAAGTCGCCACTAAAAAGACTGTCGATGATGTCATCACATTTTTTCATATAACGTCCTTAATTATACCGGAGCGATTGAAAAGTTTAATAGTAGCAAGAAATAACTAAATAATGCCAAAACTTGTTCGATGTAGACCCACATAATACTATGTTATTGCAAATAGCAATGAATGTGAAATAAAAATATATAAAAATATACAGGATGTTCGATTTAAAGGAATTAAGTAAAATTATGTTTCTCGTTTCTTGAGGAAAAGTAGGCAACCTATATTTTTCCAATTCCTTGAGTCATATTCTCTCGGCTAATGCTCGATTTTTATGAATAACATATCGGGAAAATTGATCCAAAAAAGTTAATTATAATTTACATTATTTAACAGCATCGCTACGCGATTTAGCTAGGCAACACATTTGCAATTTATCGATTAATTTATTATCTAACATATAATCTTTGTCATCATCAAATAACAGATGAGGGTATATATTTCTAATATCGGATCTCGTACTATTACGTACAATATCAAAGCTTTTAAAGTATAATGATCGTATACAAGTTAACATCCTGCTTGACAATAACAGGTTTTTTCATTCTATCTCCATAGATGGAGATAGATAGTGTCAAAACACCTTAACAGTTAGCAGGAAATAATTAAATATACGCAATTTAATTTAACAAATTTTAAAACATTTGCATCAATGAAAAAATCTTAACTTTCATTTTTTTTCTTTGCACCTTAACATAAATTCACGCACACTTTAGCTAATTCTTCTTTAATTCTGCATAAACTAAAATTTTTAGAAGTTTAATGTAAACAAGCTTAGGGTTATGGCAAAACATGTAACTTTGAAAAAGCCTTACACTAAAAACGTGAACAAGCAGAACAGTTTGTCTCGTAGATCCGAGAATTGGAAGTCTAAAAAAGAATAATGTCCTCACCTTTTAACTGATTTTTGAAACAAAAGTCAATAATTTAGTTATCTATAACAGCTAAGTGCAAAACTCAGGTTCACATGCGTACATTGCACAAGAACTATCAAAATTTAGAATCACACTTTTTTTTCAAAATCTGACAGAAATCTTTTTTTAGACCAGGCGTCGCATTTAATAATAGTTGATCACTCTGTGTTAAAATCGCATCAAAAACATTGATACTAACGTTCAAGAATATTGACGATTGCAAATTTTGATCAATTTAAAATGCCACATATTCTGCAAAACAAAATATTGCTTGGCAGATCGAAGTAACTTGTATTTGCTTTATAAACCTGCACAAGTTATTCACGCTAATAGTTTTCGAAAAAATAAAATATAAAACTTTTCTTTCGCTTAGTGCGAACTTTTCCGGTGGTGTGTTCGTAATAAAATACTGATAAGCGGTTGCTAGAAACTGCTTATGTAGCGTCTTGTCTCGTATTCGCATTTTTATCTTATAACTATGTATAATTAATTAAATTAAATTAAATTAAAATCACTTATAGTCAGACACAAGATCTTGTAAGGGCTAGCAGGGTCGTATTCACTAACAACGGAATAATTTTCAAAACCACTTTACATCTCCGTCCACGGTAAGAAAGTTAACCATGTCAAATTGTAAAAAAAAAAATTTTAACTGAACCTTGTTTTCGAGATATTAGAAAAACAAGATGTTGTTAACAAAACTTTAAGATTCTCTTGCTGGAAACCTAAACGCATTTGCATATGAGTTATTTTTGATACAAGCGCGCTGTCACGCTACTTTTCAGGGACAAGGCCAAATCTGACTTTGAATAGAAGCAAGTTTACACAAAAAACATAGTAATGTACTGTAAATTTTGAAGTGTCAAAGTAGGTACAGAAACGGAATAGTTTTTATAGTTAGTTATATACCAATTTTCGGGTCATGTACTATCAATCTACGATCTCACGAAACAAATACAAAAAAGTGTATTAAGCAAAATACATTTATTCTTTGATCTTTTATAACCTACCTATGTAGGTATTGACTATTTCTAGTGAATGATTAATATTATCTAACTACAATGTTTATATTTCAACAGCAAATCTAATGACACCTGCAATAAATAAGTACCTTGAAATGTAGTCAGAAATCGACTTCAACAGCAATGACTTTTTCTTTAATTAGAAAATTAACAATTTTAATGTCCCGGTGTAAGTCGAATCCTGTTACCGCTTGCAAAATCCCTAGGTCTGCTTATAAAATTAAATTAACTGAAAAATATAGTTGTTCCCGTTTAAGTTTTGGGTTAAGTTCCTTTAGATTTTGGAAATAAATATTACGTTAGAACTTAAATGTAAACAATGTCATTTAAAAAAAAAAGAAAAAATTAGTACAATAAACAATAAACTTCGTTACCAAAATAAGTCGTAACCGGATATAAGTTTAAACATTGTATTTACCTTCTTCAAAATATTACAATTGTTATGAACAATTTCACATCACCGAATAACTAGACTTTCTTATCTCATCATCCTAAGAGACATGCTCACGACTTTGTAATTTGCTTTAGTATAATATTCCGATTACTACGATCTTATATATTCTTCCCAACTCTAAAGGTTTAAATATTAATCTTTTCTATGACGGTGAGCAAATACGGTTGCTACATTCCCACAATTTACTCGAAGAGACCCTGGACAAAGTTGGTAATTTTAAATTAAATTCTATTTAAGTTTTGTTTGTATCTTGTGATACTCAGCAACAACTTTTCTCTTAAATGTAGACTTGATAATGCAACAAAAACGTATGACTACACATAAGGAAGCACAGTTAGAATCCTTGCACTATATACGGTGGAAAAGTGAATAAATGTGCTCTGTATCATTAAAAATATAAAATTTTAGACTAAATTCAATTTTTAACACAATTTACTAAAACGCAAGTGTCATGTATTTATATCGGCTTTAGTATAGGCATATGCCTTGTGATATTTGTAAAAGAAGCTAAAACCTAAAATTGCATACAGACCCAACGTCAATAAGAAAAATCCTGCTTTCTGACTCTGACTCATTTCACACATTTAAGGACATCCTTCTGTGAGTTCCTTTCTTAAATACATTTCCTTATTTAAAAGTAATATAAAAAAGTTGTCCTACCTTCAGTAATCACTAATTAGGCACCTATTGCATAGATGACACTATTTCCTCTGAATTAGCAGCAGGTTTTGATTTTGTCATTTTCTATAGAACTAAACTACAAAATGGTTATTGCATACATAACAAATGGGAATAATGCACTAAAGACTACAAAAAAAGGTTCATTACGTTTGTTATCAGAAACCAATCCAAGTTGATTCATCGCTGTAAATGGTCATTTCAAAATTGACGGCATATATAACATGATAAATCGTTATATTTTTCAGTTTCCTTGTTCCACAGCTTCGAACACAATGTTGACATAATACTCATCAATGGAACGGAAAATCTTACATAGCAGATGACCACTGACCAAAAATAAAAAGTTGATTGATCAAGGTACTGTACATGATTATTCAAATTTCAGCCTCACTATTGGGATTTCGGAAACTGTAAGAGATACAAGATAAATTTGGCGAAAACAAAATTTTTTGATTTTCATTTTTTGGCCAAAAATTTCTTATTATTAAAAATTTCTAAAATGGGTAACTACCTTCTTAGGTTCTTTGTTCCTAATATTTTACACCTATTCAAATTTTTAGATAAAGGTTTGGTTTTTCCACAACTATCAAGTTCATTTTTTCTTTTGTCGTGGTTTGATAGAGAATTTTATTTATTATTTGTTTTAGATTTGAGGAGTATACACTTCTGGTACCTTAAATCATTAGAACTCTCTCTGTTAATGAAAATGTGAAAAAACAAACTTTTGAATAGTATGCTGTGTTTCGTTTGCCTAAGTTATTCATTTATATTTACAAATGGGTAATTTAAACCAATGCCTATTTAATTATTGAGCGCATTGGCTAAATCTTCACAAGTTTTCAGCATTAATGACTATGAAACCTCTAACAAAGTTTTCGTGCGGCAAATGCATTTGTTGCAAGGACTTCTGAAATATGTAGGTGGCGAAAAGTCTTCCAAAACTATAAGCTGGCTGGTAGTAAGACAAGAAAGCATTCCTACTAGGATATTTAGCACGCATGGTACTATTCAATAAGTAAATTACGTAACCATTAAATTATAAAACGTACTTGAACCAGACAAATAAAACACAAAACATTCAGCGTAGTACACAGTGATGAGCAAAATAACCAACCGAACAACGCAGAAGAAAAAACAATAAATTCCTTAGCAAACTTGTAAGAAATCCGCGGTCTGGCGAGTATTGATCTATGTACGTACATACCACAAATGTGAGCGACTTGGTTTAGACTTATTACAACTGATTCGGCAAAATAAATAAAAAATCAATAAATCTAAATGCAAATGTTTGTCTTTCCTTGCAAGCTACCAGATTTTGTTGCTTTTTTCGGTTTCTTACTACGCAGTTAATTTCGTGGCAAGTTTATTTGAGTTAGTTTGTCTTTCTGTTCGTCCATCTGCATTGCATCATGACAACTAACCCACCAAGAACGCAAGACGGTCACTATAAAGAAAAGAATAAGTCATCACACACTGCTTGAAAATTAATATTCCAATATAACAGAGCTACTAGATTTGATAACCAAACATTTGGTACATTGTTGACATTCGTGTACAACCGCCAATTAAATAAATATAGAAAAATCGCACTTGTGTTTATTATTTTAAGAAACCTTAACGCTCTACACACTTTAGAAGTTCTCGCCGCAACAAATACTTTTGGTCGTACGGAAACTATGTAGTACGTTTTGGCATGCGTTAAACAGATCATAATCATTACTGTTTAAAATTTGTAAACATCCAGCCAATAAGCTCAATAAGTAAGTAGGCATTGATCAAAATTATCCATTTGTTGATGTATGACCAAGCAATGAAATAAACTTTGCTTCATTGCACACTATTCATCAATTTGCTTTTTTAGATATTCGTTAACATCGAGTTTGAATGATCTGAGGTACTTAATGCGGTAGATTTTTAAAACCTACATAAGATTGTCTATCGAACCACGGCAAGATCCAGTTAAATGCCTATAGGAAAAAATGAATCTAAAATAGTTCTGGAAAAGCAAAACGTCATGTAAAAATTTGGGTAGATCTGAAATATTAGGTACAAAAATTTACTACCTGTAGAAAGTCTTCAATTTTAGAAATTCTTAATACGGATGTTACGGATGTGTTTCAAAGAATGACAAAAATGCCTGATGTTAAACAAAGACGTTGTCTGAACATCCTGCTTCATAAAAAGGTTTTTCCATTGCTTATTATCGAATAGGGAAATGTACAACTTGTGTAGTAGATTTAAATACAATCGGAAGAGTATCTAGCAAAATCGCCAGATACCTTAAATCGGAGAATGTCAGTTGCTACATTGGATATAATTCTAGAAGACCATTAGTTGCACTTTTTGCAGATATGGGAACATACATGTGTCTCGTCTTTGAAAAAAGACGTGGGATAAGAATCTCTAGCTGCAGCGAAACGCTATACTAAAGGGTCTCCGGAATTTAAAAAAGGTGGCATGTAGTTACTACTAGAAGGGGGTGGTACCCTTTAAAAATATCAAGTGCGCACTTAAATCGGCAGAATTGCATCAAGATAATATTGTGGAAAATAGTGTGATCACATCTGTTCTTCTGTATTTCCATATGCAACACAGAGCGCTTCAGAATATTGCAGAACCTTTAGATCAGCTCCACACTACTACCTAGAATGTTATCCAATCTACTATTGCATTTCCTCGTCTTTTTGGAAAATGTTTTGTTTACAAACTAATTCAATTTAAAACCATTCATAATTAAAGTAACAGAGTTTTTGGTTGTTTTACAATCATCATCAACCATGGGGATGCCTAACCACAAATATTATTATTTAAATTTACTCGAAAATCAAATTGCCAGTCGCTTTTTTATTAAAAAAACGTCTTGTTTTTTGTTTTGTTTTATTTTCAAAAAATTTAATGGGTTAGTTGCAGTGAAATTACATGCCTTTTAATTAGCTCACCGATATGAAAGTATCAGACTTAGACTTTGACTAATAAAGTTTATTTTTAAACATTTGATCAGTGGCGTACCAAGGCGGAGAGGACGATTCGCCCCAGGCCTCATCTAGTTTAATAATATTCTTTTTTGAAATGTCACTTTTACTCTGTCGTAATGCAAATAATGATTCAATAAACAAAATTGTTGAAGAAATAAACCAAGAGATTCTATGAATAGTAAACGTGTACTTTCAGGTGAAAAGAAATTTTCTAATTGAATATCCATCAAACACTGATAAATAACTTCATAATTTTATCAGAACTCCCTCAAGCACATTGCTTTTATATTACAATCCTCTAAATGAGCAGAGAATACCAGCAGAAAGCAAATCGGTAAAACTACTATCAATTAATTCACATTCTTAAAAAATAAACGCCGCAAAAGGGTGATAAAGTCTAAACAGATTTACCTAGACTTCCTTGATGTATGATTGATTAACCCAATAAACACCGCCTCTTATCAAATATGGACTATCTATTAGTTACATACTTCAAAATACTTCTTACTTTTTATATCCCTTGTATTCTAAACTTATTCACCCTGGTATTATGTAATTAAATGCGGTATATAAACTTCTGATAAAACAAACGTAGAATTATCTTTTATAGCGGTCTTCCTAAAGTGTTTAAATATTAATCTTACTATTGAAATGGGCAGGCACGATAAGTACACCCCTATTTCTTGTTTATTTAGCTGGAATTTAGAAAAGTTAAGTAAAACTCATAATTACAATTTAATTTTTTATGTACGGAACACTTGTTATTTGTGTTTGCCCACTAACAGCTAAGACCTGCTCATGTCCAATTTCTGTCTTTTATCTCACTAATAAGTTAAAATGGATATTTTTACGTGAAATTGCTAACGGATAGATACTCCACATGAAAGAAATCGAAGACTGCAGAAGTTTGAATCAATTCTTTTCTTTTGCTGGAGATGATTAAAACACAAGAAAGAGTTCGAATTTAAATTTACGAAATATTCCAGAGACGTACGTATGCATATCGAAGAAAACAAGATAATTTCGAACGTAAATTAATTAGATTAATGGATCTCGATAGTAAGTTTGTTCTTATTTTATATAAAATAATATTTTAAAGTCTTCTAAAATTTACACCTTGTGTCGGAAAGTAGGGAATAAAATTAAGTTCTTGAAAATTAATTTTTTCTCGGAAAACCGTGGAGGCACGTTGTTGATTTTGAATAATAGTAAAAATGCGCAAAACTCATTTATAACAATTTGATATCATTGATATAAAAGAGAAAGAAAATATTACATAATTTTCTGAGAGTTTTATTAAATTTAATTCCCAGTCCCTTTAATGTCTAACACATACACACCTCTTTTATTTCACATTTCGGTAGCACTGTTTTATGTTTAAATAGTAACTAAAATAAAATAGTAAGTTAAATTAATTTACAATTATTTAGAATTATTATTATCTACACTAATGAATGATAACTTAAATTCACAAACTACGGTGTAAGATTTCACTGTAGAACCGTTTAAGTCTCAACTGCCAACATTTGAATATCCATATGATTATATTTAAGACAGTGTAAAAAGTTGTTTATTGCGTGAGGAGTTGGTTGGTTTGAACGTAATAAGAAGACTTTTACACTTTTATCTGCAATTGTATGTTTTTTAGGTAAATTTTGGGTATTTTTTAGATGGATTTCCGAAGAAATGATTGATATTTTATTTTGATGACTGCATTTGCATTAGATTGCTCTGATGGAACGCTGCAGCTAATGTAAAAATAAACTAAACAAATTACATGAAGGTGCACTGATAGAGCATTGTTTAGCAACCAATCTGTAAATAAACTAAATAGATTAAAGTCGCCAATATGGTGTCAACTCTGTGTGAACTAAAATGGCAGAAAAAAGCGTAAAATATATGCGATAGCAATTCAGATAAACCACAAAGTACTCCTCCAAAAGTTTCTGAGATTGCGCACTTTACAACGTTAATTTTACTGCCCGACAAGGCACGATAGCAGCGTCAATTGGGATATACACTTTAAGGATTGGTGTGATTTGAAAAAGTAAAGAATTTCTCGAAAGCCTCTCTTATTTTTCTAAAAGGGCATATAAAACCGTTGAGACTTTAGTCAGAATATTCCATGCTGAAAGCTTCAATGGCAGTTGAAAAGTATTTCTAAGTATATACAGGGTGTTTAAAAAATGTTGTCGAGTATTTTAGCCACTTATAGTACTCATTGCGACGATCACAAAAGTCTTAGTCAACATGGGTCCGCAACTTAACCATTTCAGAGATATAGTAGTTTTAGTGTTTCAGATGTAAAAAATAATTTTTAAGTTTGTTTCATCTGATCGCCTGTGATAAAACAAAAGTCTGATAACTATTATTAAGTTACTTTATTAGTTTCTTACCCGTGTAAATCACGTAAATTATCAAATTATTATCAAAATATGCCTGAAGGCTTTCTGCTCAAACTAGTATAAATCATTGTTTAGTTTGGAGAACTTTACACGAGAATCTGCTGTACCCATACCGCATGCAAAATCTTGCCGCTCCTGATTATAATACACGAAGAGAATTCTGTCGGTGGATGATAACATAACTAGCAGAAATGCCTAATTTGGTTACTCATATTCTATTCTGCGATGAAGTTGGTTTCACGAGAGACTGTGTAATCATACGTAGAATATAACGATATCAATATCATCTAATACTTTCCTGGAATTGTTTTAGAACATCGCAGAAAGGATTAAAACAAGGTCACACACTTTATTGTTCTGGGTCAATCAGAACATTCTTTAGACAAACCGACAGGACAGAGTAAGTATAGACCAAAACGAATCAACAGTGGGAAAAACATTAAGAAGCAAAACTATTTAGAATGGTTATGACATGAAACAGTTTTTTTTTTTTTACTAAAATGTCTGCTGAGTACAGGATACAGGGTGAGTCATAATAAGGTGTAGAATATTGAAGTTAACGTGGTGAATAAAATGATTTCTCTGTTGTAAAGTTTATTGAGCTTATCTCCTTATAATTTAGAATCCATTAGGTTATAGAGGCCCATTTGTTGCTTCATGCTGAACCAAGATAACTTCATCGAACCTTGACTTTGTGTCAATTAACAAATTTAATGGAAAAAGTTATCCTGAGTGGATAAAAAACGTATGTAATATTACATAGATAATAGTGTAAAAATTACACAATTTTTAGATTTACGTGTGTAAATGTGTAAATTTCTCAAAATTTTAATGTAATTTTAGTCACATATGTAAAATTACAGAACGCTCCAGCAATTCCTGTAATTTACCCAAACAGCCAAGTGAATTTTACATTTTTTAAGTGTTATATTACAAGTACTAGGTAAATATTTAAAAAATCCATAGACCAGTGCATGAATTTTACACTTGGATTGCTAATTTTACACAACAATAAAACTTATAAGAAACATGGTTATACTGCAGTTCATAGATGTCGCTAAATTTAGAACATGCTCACATTATTAATGCTTAATGCTATAAAAGATACGTTCGATCTTTGTTCATTAAATAAGTGAAATACTTTAAGAACCGGAATTTCTATTCATGCATAACTTTGATCAGAGGTTAGCTATCATGGATATAATTGTGATAACAGCAATATCTGTAGAAATAAACCCAGCGCATAGTGATTAAACAAGTAATATAACTCCTACAAAAAGCGAGAAATTAGCTTGACAACAAACCATCGAAGTTAAATGATAGTTGTTTAGAATCTCTATAATAGATGTCACGAGGATTGAAAAGTACACGTTTCCAACATTTTATTGTAATTACGTGTGAACACTGATATACGTGGCGTATATTATTCTAATTTAGTTTCGTTTTTTCTAAAACCTGAACTAAATAGTGTGTTAAATCGGTTAGAATTTTCTCCTAAGAGATGCTGATGACTACAAACATATATAAATTAGTTTATAAGCTTCCCACTTTTAAGCATAGGTATCTTTTCATTTTTAGCATAATTGTGGGACTTTTGGAAAATAACGAAGGGAAATATCCTTTGTACAATATGTAGAGCACTAGGGGCGCAGCACAAACCTTTCTCGATTTTGTCGGAACAGTTCTATGAACTCTTTCTATATTTACGGCTTACATATTACTGTCTTGACGCTTGTGCTAATCACAGAAAGGATCTTAGAAAAGCAATTAAATAAGGCAATTTAAAAGATAATAATGAACTAGCACTAGTATGGTTTCAGTACTTTAATCAACACAGGAAGATCATATAAACTCACAAACAGAATTAATCGATTTCCAAGTTTAAGTCTGTAATTATTTTATATCATGAGAAAATGACAAACTAATGACATTTAAATTATACATCAAACCGTAATCGAAAGACATTTCGTGTCTTGAGTTCTGTCGGTATCTGGGATTGCACTCTGAATTGTTTTCGATCTATTAATTAGTATAATAAATTAACTAACAGTTTCTTTTCTACCTATGCGTTATATGTTATTTGTTATTTTTTGATAAATTCTGGATTAAACAGAGTAATCATTTGAATTTTCTATTAAGAAGGCTGTGCCTTTTAGAAGTCATATCTTTGATAAGTACATGCTTTTTAAAATTTATTTATTTATGAGGTCTTTCTGTAATATTTATAACATTTTTGTCATGGTTCAACATTTCTTTAAAAATATCAAAAAGATCTATAAACTTATAACTTACTAAATGACAGCTGTAATAAGCGTATCTATCGGTTGAGTGGAAGAGCAGACAAGGACTTTGTCCGCGTCTGAACTTCGCCTTTTGGGATTATGTTGTATAATTTTATGTATTTGGATTAACCATGCAGAACTTCCTTTTTAACTTTAAGCTATTCGTAAAAACGATTCTGATGCTGAATATTTTGAAACTTATAATTAAAATACATGCACAGCCACATATATATAATAAAAACCGAAAACATCTTTTTCTAACAATATTATACACTATAAGATAAATAAATGATTTAAACATTAATACCTAAAAGATAAGTACATTATACGTAATATAGAATTTTAGTAATAGTAATAATATTTAAAACACCAAACGTAGTTTTTTAAATAACTTTGTAAACCTCAATTTTAGTCTTCAGATTTATTCATGCTTATCCATAGACCTTCTCAAGGAATAATATTTATTATAAACTTTTGATCAATCCCCATACAGGTGCATAGACTTTGTGCGGTCTTAGAACTACATATGAACGTCATGAATGACGCAATGCACAGTTTACGAAAATTGGTCGGACCAGTCTAAGTTCACTTCTACAGGGGAGTAATGATCGATATATGATAACTTATAACTAGGCCTCGGATTTATAAGCATTTTCAAGTGTTCGACGTACAGTAAAACGCATACCAAGCTGAATTTACATAGGTTTTCTTCAATGTATGAGTCGTATATGATCTTGAGAGTGTATACAATTATGTTCTCTAAATATTTTTATAAAGGAACACCTAGTTTGAAATTTATAAATGCTTATAAATCCGAGCCCTACTTATAACTAACTAACTTTGTAGAACTGCCATGTTACGCCACTGTGAATGACGTCATACTTGGTGCATTTTCGTTCATGACGTACATGTAGTTCTAAAATCGCGCGAAGTCTACCACGCTATGGTGGAAGCCTCGATTGTATGATAGTTCAGGCAGCGCACAGTCGAGTCGTTTAAACTGAGATTCTATGCGGCAAAAAATCGAAAAATACAAAACTGCTGCATGCTACGTAGTTTTATTATTGTCCAGATAGGCCGTAACAGGCCCTTTGGGACGTTCTTAGACCCTACGTAGGTAGTTCTACACCTAAACAGTTGAATCCTTTACAGGATAGCAAAATTCTTGTTAGAAGATAAAATCAATTTAAAAAAAGACAGCATGATTTCTGTATATTATGTTATAAATTATATTAAGCACAAAAAAATTAAAATTCTCTTTTTGTACTTCAAATGCCAAAAACGAAAATAAGATTAGCACTTGACAACAATTTAAAGCAATTTCTCAAATGAATTATTCTTTGCCGCATAGAATTATCGCCTTTGTTATTAAACACTTACCTTTTTTGCTCAAATTGAAGCAGTTTAAAATAACCTACATATTGGAAACGGTAATAGATACAAGGTTGGTTAAATTGGAAAAAAGTCACGTATTTATAGGCCAGTGAATAATCCGTGGTTACATTAACAAATATCTGCCCCGTTTCAAAGGTACAGGTGAAAACCAAAAAAGTGCATTTTCTAAAAATCCTGATTTATTTATTTGTTATTAGAGATAAATGTACAATATTTTCAGAAACTAAATAGCGACTAATGAGGATTTCAAAAACGACTTCAAAAAATGTTAGGCCTTCTAGATTCCACATACTCGTATCTAACTTTTGTTTTCTTATGGGTGGCATATTGGATTTTTACATTTTTAAAATCGTCATAAAAGGAGCTTTTTAACCATGTACAATATGACTATGTTTAAGGAAGAAAAGTGCAAGAAAATACAAAATCAAAATTTAACCATAGTAGGCCTTAACGTTTCCAAATAATAATTTGCAAACAAATGAGTGAGTGAGTGAGTGAGACAGCAGATTAGATGGGGATTTAATGTCTGGATACGTACAATTGGTAGTCACATCGTTGGGCCGTTTTTCTTCAATGAAAACCTTCATTCTGAAAGATACCTTCACCTTTTACAAACAAATGTAGCAGATGGTCTCATGGAGCTTTCCCTTGCAACCCTTCAAAACATGTTTTTTCAGCAAAATGGGGCACCTGCACACAATGCTCAAATAATCACGAATTTTTTAAATAATGAATATCCTGACCATTGGATTGGAAATCGGGGACCAATAAGATGGCCCGGAAGGTCACCAGATATTACGTCTCTTGATTTTTTTATGGGGTTATCTAAAAACTCAAGTTTATTCATGACAATACGAAACAGTGGATGTCTTACAACAGGCAGTCATTGAAGCAGTAAACAGAATGACCCCGTTGATGCTAAGACAGTCTTGTGAAGCAGTTTCGAATCGGTGTAGAAGGTGCATACGGCAGAATGGAGGTTTATTTGAACATTTAGATTAATATTAACTAGAATTAATTTAATTAGTATTTTCACTCTTTTGTTTGCAAATTATTATTTGGAAATCTCAATGCTCCTACTATGGTTAAATCTTAATTTTGTATTTTCTTGTACTTTCTCTTCTTTAAACATAGTCATATTGTACATGGTTAAAAAGCTCCTTTTATGACGATTTTAAAAATGTAAAAATCCAATACGACGCCCATAAGAAAAACAAAAGTTGGATACAAGTACGTGAAATCTAGAAGGCCTAGCATTTTCTTGAAGTCGTGTTAAGAATCCTCATTAGTTGCTATTTAGTTTCTGAAAATATTGTACATTTATCTCTAATAACAAATAAAAAAATCAGGATTTTAGAAAATGCACTATTTTGGTTTTCACCCTGTACCTTTGAAACGAGGCAGATATTTGTTAATGTAACCGTGGATTATTCATTGGCATATAAATACAAAACTTTTTCCCCATTTAACTAACCTTGTATCTATTACTGTTGCCAATATCCCCATGTAGGTCATTTTAAACTGGACGCGCTGTATAGTTGAATTTTTATTCTTTTGGGATGACGTCACAACTTTTCTTCTTCTTTTATTTTTAGTTAAACAACAGAAATAGAAATCCAAGAAAAAAGGTACCGCATGTATTAATAGTACTAATTGTAAGATCGTGACAGTAATTCAATATGTTTTCGTCAATTTAACATATTTATGTTATTTTGATTTCACATAAAATATCAAGAAGGTACAGTGCATTTTTTGTATAGAATTCAGAGTAGGCTGTGGTTTAAGTTCATTTTTACAGTGTACCAAAAAGTATGCATTGTGATGACCTAACTATTTTAGTGAGAACAGTATCGATGTCATACACATTGTTGTAGAAATTTGTAAGTCGTGGCCTACTATGAATTCTATAATAAAAAATGCACTGTATTGAGGTTTATTTATTACTTATTATTAATTATTTTACTTATGATGCCGGGAGTAAAGAAACACATATTTAACTTATTAACGAACAAAGAGCGATACTTGCTTGTTGCCAGGTTACAAGATACAAACAAAAGTCAAATCAAGTTTACGTAGATATTCTGTTTGAGTTTATTATGAGAGGGTACCAATCGTATATGCTCTTTGTCATAGTGAAGATTAATATTTAAAACTTTAGAATTATGAGTATAAAAGAAAATTGTAGTAATCGGAATTTTACACTAAATCGAATTACAAAGTAGTGGGCAGCTTTTAGAGTTATAAGATAAAAAAAAATGTAAAAATCCATTTCCGGTGTTAAGTTGTTATTTTGTAAAGAGGGTAAATATTGTTAAACTTTTTTTATATTTATGACATCTTTGTAACATAATTTATTGTTTATATCTCTATTTGTCTTTTTTTTTAGTGGAATTACTGTGGTATATTTCAACGTATTACTTATTTACTTACGTACTTTACACAAACTAATGAATGTAAACAATACAGATACTCATATTTTAATTCTATAAAACAATATTTATTTTTGAGTTGCTCTGTACTGAAGATAGATAAAAAAATTAGGCTATTTTCATCTTTTTTAATTTGAATTGGCGCGCTTTGGGACTATCCAGTTAAAATCCAACCAAAAACGGTTTTTACAAAATTTCACAATTCATATCAAAAATAATATAATAATAACAGAGTTGGAAAATTGCAAATTGATTTTTTTTCTCAATCTGGGCACCAGCTACTCAGCCCGTGAATTCAATGCCAGACCAAAAAAATTTCTTCCAGATTTCAGGTTCGAACTCCCTTCAGTCGGTCGGTTTGATATGGTTTCGCTTTGTTTCAGCTATTTACACTATGCAAAGCAGTGTATAAGTGACAGATGTCATCAGCGGTGCACCACCCGGGACGATAATTGCATATTAATAAATATGTATTTGTGCAATGACCTGTGTCGAATTAAAGACGTGCTATACTTTGTCTAAGGTTTCAACTGTTATCGGGGTTTATCCTGCTTATAAACTAGCTAATATTAGAGGGAAACCTTCTTGCGCGTGCTTGTAGCGTTTTTGAAGTATTTCTTCCTTCCATGTGAGTTGAAGGCAGTGTAGTATGTAAGGTGTTAAGACTGGACGTACTATTCTTGAACCTGAATATTTATCGACGGATAATGTACGTTACGTACACGTAAATTCTCTATTGCGAGAGGTTCTATGCAGCAACACTCGGAGAGGAAGAGAAAACTTACAGTAATTGCTTTCAGTAAAGCTTCTGGTTTTTGGGTTCCTCTCATGGCATTTTTAAAGGGTCTATGAGCAGAAGAAATATGTGGATGGCTTGCCAAGTGGCAGCAAGTTGTTCATGATCTAAAAGGGCTGTGTGATTACAGAGGTCCTCTACAAATTCCTGCGACATTCCAACCAGTTCCGATCTCCAGGGAACTGTCTGTTCATACAGGATGACCATGGGAGTCATATGGATGTCGCCTTAATGAATGTAGCAGAAGAGCTAGGGATCAAGATACTGTTTCTTCATCTTGACTGCGGTCATGATCTTTAGCTTCTGGACAAGATTTTCTTTAAGTCTCTTAAAGTGTAGATCTCTTGGGAAGCAGCAGTTCCTGAAGCTTTTTTCTGAAGCATGGTGCTATGGCAACTCTTGTTATTATTGCTTCGGGGTTCAGAGCAACTAGTATCTTTTCTTGCAACCCTACATCTTCTCAAAAACTGCTTTGCTGTGAAGGCACGTAATGAAGATTTGTACTGTGACGACTGTGAAAGATTCTTTATGATATAAAGAGCAAAAGAAATTGAATTTAGTGTATCAAATGTAAAACTATAATTGCGCTGACGCACTGCCAGCGGCAGTGATTAGCCGCTGTCCGTAATTACTTGTTTGCGAACGAGTACTACTAAACGTTGCACTTACTAGCTACTGTCAATAAAGAAAGCGCTTTTACATGCACTGTCTTTGCGCCTATGGAAGTTAACATTTGCTGCTGATTGTTCAAGAACCGGAAGTTTATGAGGCCAGTGCAAATATTATTTGTAAATAATGGTTTTCTACAGTTATATTAATTAAATTTTTATTTTCTGTTTTATTGCATAACGTGCTACCTACTTCTGGTAACAAGCATTTTTCTACTTTTGGTTAAACATGCAACATTAAATCAGCAAACCGTTAACTGTATTTGTTAAAAATTCAAGGTGGTGTTGCCACCTTCACTATTCAAACATTTTGTCCCTCTCTTAGATTAATAATTTTATTTTTAACAATATCAGATATAAGCCAATTTTTTAAAAAGGCATTTATTCACAGTCTTTGAAGGCAGATCTCATAAAAAGGTGAGCACTTTTAGGTGGTTTTATAATAAGATATACAGGGTGTCTCACCTAAGACGCGTTTTTTCGTAGCTCCGTATTATGAATAAAGTTAGAACAAATATTCAAAAACTAGTTTTTTCGATGTTAAACTCTCTACTACCTAATTTTATTTACCTTTATACAAGGTGTGCCGTGTAAGCCTGGCGTAGTATTTATTTTTTTTTTAATTGTATTTTAATGGTATTATACAGGGTGAGTTTTTTCCGATGTTTAGTATGGGGATCTCGGAAACCAGCGAAGATAGAGAGACGATTAAATGGGGAAAGAATTGCAGTTTTACGAGCTTAACTTAATGAGCTTTTTGTTTTTTAAGAAAATGCATGGCTAACTAGATATCTCGCAAAAATAGTTTTTTTGTTGTTTTGTTCAGTGTCTCTGGCTCTGTTATTATTGACTTTAGAAAAAAATGTATAAAAGAAGAAGTTGTAGGTAATTGTGTGCTGAATAATACAGTCTAACCGAATTTCTTATTTAAGCTATAGTTTTTGAGTTATGACACAAGCTTGTATACCTTCTAATGAAAACCATAGTCGGTCATGACGTTATAAAAAGGCCCTTTTTCAACAATTCTAACGATATAACACTTGATATAGTTAGTTTTATAAATAAATAAATTATGGCCTTTTTTTCTTTTCATTTTCGAACTGTTCAAGTAGTACGCTATGGAAACAATTGATAGATATGCATCGCGTTTGATAATAAAATTTAAGTTAGTTATTAAAATTTTTCTTTTAATTTTGAAATTATAAACATAATTATTTTGGTGTGAAATGTTTATTCCGATGAAGCTACAATTTTAAATAAAAATATTTCTGAGAAACTAATAAACAGAGAATGACAAATGATAAATTAAGAAACAATAAAAGAAATTAGGATATAAATAAAGTACTACCAAAACAACGTAATTGAAGTACGTAAAGTATTTAAGATAAGTGAACAAAGCAGATTTAGATAAAAATAGGTACTTCACTCATAGGTGTAACTAAAAACTAATAATGCTGTTAACAAAGTATGCTATGGAAACAATTAACAGATGCAAACGACAATTACCTACTGACAGGTGCAAATCATATAGTTTCTAATTAATGTTGATTTTGGTCTCGTAAATTATCAATATAAATTTTTCTAATCAAGAAAAGCGTAATATAATTCAGTGTTACATTTTGTGTCATAAAAATAAAAAGATCGGGTATATCAAAAGTCGTACGACACAGTAGATGACCTTAGAGAAGCTGTACTAGAAGTTTTTGCTAATATTGATGTACGTTCCGTTAGAAAAGCAACAAATTCTGTTTTAAAAAGATGTGACTTGTGAATTAATCATAATGTTGGACCTTTTGAACATGTTTAGTCTTGAATACTTTACTTACTTTAATTACGTTGTTTTGGTACTGCTTTATATTCTAATTTCCATTATTGTTTCTTAATTTATCGTTTGTCATTCTCTGTTTATTGATTTCTCAGAAATTATTTTTATTTAAAATAATTATGTTTATAATTTCGAAATTAAAATAAAAATTTTAATAACTAACATGAATTTTATTATTAGATGCGATGCACGCATCTATCAATGGTTTCCATGGTATACTACTTGAACAGTTCGAAAATGAAAAGAAAAACAGGGCCATAATTAATTTATTTATAAAAATAACTATGTCAAGTGATACATCGTTAGAATCTTTGAAAAAAGGCCTTTTTTATAAAGTCATGGCCGACTATGGTTTCTATTAGAAAAAACACAAGCTTGTGTCATAAGTCAAAAATTACAGCTTAAATAAAAACTTCGGTTAGACTGTATCATTAAGCACATAATTACCTACAACTTTTTCCTTTACAGATTTTTTCTAAAGTCAATAATAACAGAGGTATAGGTACCAAACAAAATAACAAAAAAACTATTTTTGCGAGATATCTAGTTAGCTATGAATGTTTTCCAAAAAACAAAAAGCTCATTAAATTGAGCTCGTAAAACTGCAATTCTTTCCCCGTTTAATCGTCTCTCTATTTCCGCTAGTTTCCAAGATCCCCATACTAAACATCGAAAAAAACTCACCCTGTATATTTGAATTTTACTCATTTCTCTATAAACATTTAGCGATATGTCTTCTAATAGGTTAATAAAAGTCGTGTTCCAAAAAAGCTTGAGAAACTGCCGCATTCAAATTGCGTTAGAAAGAATAGGGCCCAATTAACATTGGAACCAACAATGCCGTTAAAGTCATTTATAAAGACCACCGATGCTGGTGATCTTTTGTTTAGAAGAAATGGGGATTTTCATTATTGCACAGTAGTAAGAATTACGTGTGTTTATAGCCCTATTTCTATGAAAGTGGCTTCGTTGCAAAAGAGGACACGTTGAAACTATTATAATTAGGCGCAATGTGCTCTCTTTTATTAATTTTATATGTAAATCTTAAACAACAATTTTGAAGAATTTGCAAATTACTCTTCATTCCAAATGTTAAAAAATGAGATAGACAGAATTGCAATAACCAAGAAGACTTCAGATAAAAGCGTCAACTAAATCTTTACACTTGACAGTAAAATATCTTTAAATTTTCACAAAGATTTTAATTTCATGTAACACTGGCTGCACTTTTTGACATGTTTTTCTTAACGGAGTTATGAAAGAAAGCGTCTTAGGTGAGACACCCTGTAGATAAGTAACTACAAACTTAGCAACTGACAAATAGCACTAAACTTTGTCAAAATGTACCAAAAGGGCGAAAAAAGGGGTGATCAACAGCTACAACTAATGTTGCCAAAACTAGTTATAAATCTTCAAATCTGTACTTCCCTTTTGTGACAACAGGGTAATCACTCTCATACTAGTTTTTTAAATACCCAGCGACAGCGGTCATGTTTCTTCAGGGTCTACTACATCAACCTTTACTGACGACATTCACAGTTTGAGCCTGGAGTCAGGAAGAGATTTTTCGAATCTAAGATAGAATTCACGGTGCCATATAACGAGATTAATCGGAAATCTCTAAAAATCTTGATCGTAACAGATAGTTTATAAATTTACAAATTTTGAGTAGAAAAGTAAGCACATAATTTTAACCAAAACATAAAATGCGATGGATTTGGTCCCCTGCAATGTATGTGGGTTCTAATAAGCTACGGATTTGAAGTCGAACACAAATTCTGTTTTCTTTTACAGGTACTCGTACAATATCCTTTCATTGACGATACCTTCATCACTAGTTGCAACTAAATTGCACATCAAGATTGTACCATACCATAAGTCAAAAGATGTGCACTGACAAAGAAGATGATTTATTATCCCATATGCCTGCAACGTTGAAACCACCGTTTACAGTGTTAAAAAAACTTGGATTATGGTCTGATGATAAATCAATAAGGCTCTTTTCGACTGTCTTTTATGCCATATTTCCATTATCGATGAATGCAATAGCCTTGATGCAATTTA
Source organism: Ignelater luminosus (assembly GCA_011009095.1). NCBI lineage: Eukaryota > Metazoa > Arthropoda > Insecta > Coleoptera > Elateridae > Ignelater > Ignelater luminosus. The sequence continues at coordinate 56,091 of VTPC01006586.1, read as the reverse complement.
ATGGTATAAACGGTGATCTATCAGAAGTTGCATACAATGTGGTAGAAATGATGTGTTTTACACAGGTAACATAGCAATAGCTTGCACGATTGAATGTTGTCAGACGCGGAAAAGACAAGGGTATTTACATTAAATCACCATCTAGCGCCAGTTATAATTCATGTTGCAAGAAAAATAAGCTCATTTTCCTGTAGTAAATTAAATATTTCTAAATAATTTCATTTACCTTACTTTAGTAAGATTTTCCTTCGATTAAGAAAAATGTGACCATCTCGGCTTTAACTGTTGGTACTCAAATCGTTATTTAGTTTTGTTCTCTTTTTTCTATCAGACGTCTTATCTGAGGATAGTCTATCACATTGTGTTAAAATCTCATCAAAAGTTTTGACGATTTTCAATTTTGGTCATTTCAAAAGACGCCATTTTCTGTCAAAAGAAAAATCGCTTGACAGATCAAAGTAGCTTGTTTTTTTGGTTTTTGGACATGCACAAATTTTGCCAAAAAATCTCTAGTCTCAGAACTTTATTTTAAAGTATAAACAAATGGCGAACTGTTTCCACTTTCCTTTGACACCCTGTGTGGATGTACAATTTTTACCTATAATTTTGATTTTTAAGTTTTTAAAAACTAAATTTACTTCTTGGAAACATGTTTGGCGTCTCAATTTGCAAAAACTAAGTTTCGGGAATAAAACTAAAATATTTAAAAACAAAACTTGAAACTTTAATTGAATATTCACGTTCGAGCGTCTTCTTGTACAGCACAAATCTATTATTTCAAGATAGATAGTATATGGTATCAAAATGGAAGATGATTCTGTTTCCTTAAATTGGGGTGTTATATTCTTAAAAAAATCAAGAGACACAACGGATTGCATTTCCCGATCACTCTGTTTAATAAGCTAATCCAGGTAGAATTTGAATAACGTTCAAAAAGCAAAGATTAGACTTTATTTTTGTAACAGTGAAATATTAGAAGCTTCTTTTAATAATAATAGAGCAAATCGAGTAGTTTGAGAAAACAGACATCTGAACCCAAAGGTTAGGATTACATCCCTGTTACTACTGAATCAGAAGTAAGAAAATACCAAGATATACAGGATGTTTTATTTAGAAAAACAAAGAGATCGGTGTGTCACGCTTTTACGAAAGTTCTCTTTATAATTGGAAATCATTTTGAAATGTAGAGGTAATCGTTCTGTATAACTTTGCATAGCGTGCTTACCTCCTTCTACAGATTGTTGAAACACCCTGTATACCTGATACAAATTGGAGCGTCTGCTTCCTTAAGGATATTTTTTCAGCTAAATTAGGTTATACTTTTTCAGTTGTTTGGGAAGACAATTATCGTAACTTATTTACAAAACGACTTTAAGGAATTAATTCAAAACACTAAACAGTTCTGGGACGTTAATGTCTGCGACGAACCAACCAAAGCTGAACTGATGTCTATATCTTCTACTATAAGTTTTATTATGTATAGAATTTTTATACCGTCTGCATTTGTTGCTATAGCATTTATGATACTATCTCCACTATTTGGATTATCATCACTACCACTGGGAATCTGGAATTTGGAGGGATATGACGTATTATACCATATTACAGTATTTATGGATGCAGTTACAATAGTACTGTCTGCTCTGATTGTGTACTCTTGTGATTTTATGTATGTAGCTTTCTGCACTGAAATAATAATTCAGTTTAGAATTATACGTTACCACTTGGAACACCTGACTGTTGATAATGATGATCCACGAGAAATGGAAATAAATCACTACAATAATATGAATATTTCTATACAACAACACAACATTTTGATACAGTAACGCAATAGGAATTTTTTTGCATATGATTAATATACATGTAGACTATTTTGATAGGTTCATTCGTCAATTTCAACATCTGTTTTCAACCGTATTACTTGTTGAATACCTTACGGTCTCTCCCTTGATATGTATGGAACTATATGTAGCAGCTGAAAGGTGAGTTATTTTAGAAGCATTGAAATCTATATCTATAAGGCGATGTTTTTAATAATAAGGTTTAATTTGAATTATGAAGATAGGTAGATTGGTAGACGTGATACAATAGAATAGCCAGCCCGTTCTCCTGATATGACACGTTTACCAATCCATCTGTTTAGAAACACTTTATTAAGATATGCTGCAGGGCATTTAATTGTAACTACACATTACAGTAGACGTGGTACAATAGAATGACCAGGACGTTCTCCTGATATGACACCACTTGATTACTTTTTTTTGAGGTTGTCTGAAATCAAAAGAGTATTTTGTCACGGTTCAAGTACATTCTTAGTAAACGCATTCTAAAACTTAAAATCGGATTTTCTTGTAAATGAAAGAACGAAATCGAAAAAAATTTATATTGCTAAATAGGCAATTAAATGCTCTTTGAAAGGAGGTATCGCATGACCCCTCATGCAATTTAAATAAAAAAGTTTAATTTTTTCACTTCAATAAACATACAATGAACTGAGCTAGTTGTCAAGATTAATCTAGAAAACCTACATCACCTAACAGTTTTCAGAGAAAGTTTCTGCGATTTTAAAATAAGATAAACAACGGAAAGTAAATAAATAAATAAATGTATAACAAACAAAAAAAAAGCAACAATACTCGATTTTTCGCCAAAGAAACGTATATGTCAAACATTCCGGCCTGAAACATATTTGTGGTAACGTCAACGTGGAATTCCTTTACTAACTATTATATTATTTATTAGTATTTTCTACGTCACGTTAGCTTGTTCACTGTTGCAACTTTAGGGCGGGGCGGTTGTACTAATCGTAAGTTCAAATTTTGATCATCAACTGCATAGAAATAAATTAGAACTTGTCAGTGCGGTAACTCTCTAAAATCTTATGACTTTCTACAACTACAAAATTACCTGTTTTCGCAGTTCTGGCCAAAGCCTTCAACAGCAAACGAAACATGCATTTACTTTCATCACTACTCTTATACAGCTTTGTTTTTACTGTATCCCAGCAAACTACATAGCAAGTGAGGTAAGTAAAGAAAATTACTGTATAGTATAGCTTGGTTAAGAAGATGCTAGTAGTGAAGGTAAATTTAAACATGCAATTATTATTATCTATTTGCTTATTCTTCAATAATTATAAAAGTGTGTATAAACTTATGTTATATCTCATCGAACTTTTTTGTCTTAGAATAGCTCTCCAAAGATGTCACGTTGAAATAAGTTTTCTTTGAGTAATTTTTAAACCATACGAATATGGTATAATTACATAGATTAGTTAAATGCATATTTTTGCTTAATTGTATTAACATCTGACAACGTACACTTTGTAATACGAAACTACAACAACATTCAATATCTTCTAGTTTTGTGTGTCTTCGACAAAGCAGATCTTAAATGATAATATGTTAAATCATGATGTAACTAGTCCCAGATTACCAACAAGATATCGTCAGGTATTGATGCAATTAAGCACAAACATGCATTTAAGTAATTTAAGCAACCATACCAAGATTGGTAGCTGTATTTTTAATGGTTCAAGAATTATTCAAAGAAAACTTATCTCAACGTATTTCCTTTAAAAAGCGATGGTAAAACAAGAAAGCTAAAGCATTATAAGTTTATAGAAACTTTTTATTTTGTTTTAGGCCAAAGAAATTCGTCACAAAATGGATTTTCAAAAACTTTGCAAAACACGTAAATTCTGATTTTGAGGGAGACTGATTCTATGAAAGACATTCATATGTCAAATTCCACTCCATGAACGAAACCTCTTAAAGATTTTAAATATCACGGGAATCAAATAACACATCGTTTAAAAGGTTCTTTAATCCTCTAGTACATAACCACGTGAATTTCCTCAAACTATACTCAATTTAGCAAAATTAAACAAAAATTTCAATTTTGTATTCCGTGACAATTTTCTGGCGCAACTCTTCCACACTAGCAGGTTGAATGGCGTAAACTTTTGATTTTATATATTTCCTACAATGAAAACTCAAAGAAAGTTAGAACAGACGATTTAGTTAAAAACTCTACAGAACCTCTTCTTCCAATCCAAGGTACTAAAAAACGTTCATCCAAAAACTGTCGCATTCGCATAATGCAGGTTTTCTAAAAGGTTGTTATAATTTTCCAAAAGGATAATATCTGGTTCTCTGACAAATTAAAAAATAAATATTTTCATTGAGGTTGCCTTAAATGAAAGATGGTTTCTAGCCCAGTTACTTTATACATTCACCTCTAAAAAATCCGACTAAAGATTTTCCTCTGGGATTCTCTTTATCTCGGCGTCAAAAACAATCCCTCAAAAGTCCATAAAGCCAACTGGACGGCTACCAAAGTTACAGAAGGTCAAAGGTCATAAAAATCAGTTTTCCTTAAATATCTCGTAAACTATCGGTTTTATGTTAATTTTTGTCATTATCAAATATGTTCATAAGCTAAATCTACACAAAAAAGGTTCAATACGAAATTTACGTAGAACCAATAGTTTTTGAGATATAGGACTGAGAAGGTTCGAAGCAAAACGCATACTTCACTATACTATACATATAGTGGTGTATACAGATAATAAGACCTATTTATCCATAGAAACATCGTTCATGCATATATACCTGCATAATTTCTGTCTGAATTGTCCTTGGAAAGGACCCTTCTTCATAATAATAATGGTAAGGGCCTTAAATAGTAGCTGTTTAACATTCCAATGTAGGTTCATGGGTCACTGTGTAACTGAAAATATTGGATAACGCATCTTGTACGTTTTAAATTCAGTTTAACGCTTCATTTTGTAGAGTTCGGACGTTTGATTCATCTCGAAATATTTTATAATTCATTATAATGCCAAACAACACTTGTTTTATCTGTAATAAAACTTTCTTAAATGGCACGACTGCGACTGTTCGCGGTTTAGAAACTCTCAGAAATGTGAATGTTGAAAAAGGTGACGATCATATAGACTATTTGCGAAGCGTACGAACAAAAAATTCAACATCGAATAAAAATGACGACCTTTCTTCTTATTAGAAGTTGGCAAAAGAAAGTCATGGAAACATGTATTATGGTACTTGGCATTAGCTGCAACTAAATCGAATTCAAAGTTGATACGATTTTTTACGGCTCTTCCATAACTATCATTACGTGCATCTGCTGCTCGTAATACATTATCCTTAAATGGCAACGTAGTCACATGTCTAATGGATCGTAGATGTTTATTAAACGCCTTTCTCTGTTATTTTTCACTGACTGGTTCGCCACAAAAAATACAAAATGTATCTAAGTCAAAAACGGTTGATCTATGTTTACAAGGAGAGCATTGAGACGTTGATGCGATTCACTCATACAACGTTTTTTATATGATTCAATGTTGAAATTTTTCATATAATTTGTAGGACACTTAACATGCACTGTCACAGTTTGTATGCTTTGCAAATAGTCTATATGATCGTCACCTTTTTCAACACTCACATTTCTGAGAGTTTCTATACCGCGAACAACAGTAGCAGTCGTGCCATTTAAGAAAGTTTCATTACAGATAAAACAAGTGTTGTCTGCCATTATAATGAATTATAAAATATTTCGAGATGAATAAAACGTCCGACCTCTACAAAATGAAGCGTTAAACTGAATTTAAAACGTACAAGATGCGTTATCCAATATTTTCAGTTACACAGTGACCCATGAACCTACATTGGAATGTTAAACAGCTACTATTTAAGGCCCTTATCATTATTACTATGAAGAAGGGTCCTTTCCAAGGACAATTCAGACAGAAATTATGCAGGTATATATGCATGAACGATGTTTCTATGGATAAATAGGTCTTATTATCTGTATACTCCCCTATACTATTCGTATGCACTTTGCTCCGAACTTTCTCAACCCTATATCTCAAAAACTATTGGTTCTACGTAAATTTTGTATAGGACCTTTTTTATGTAGATTTAGCTCATGAACAAATTTTATAATGACCAAAATTAACGTAAGAGCAATAGTTTACGAGATATTTGAACAAAACTGATTTTCGTGACCTTTGACCTTCTACAACTTCGGTAGCCGTCCAGGCTTTATGGACTTTTGAGGGATTGTTTTTGACGCCGAAATAAAGAGAAATCCGAAGAAAAATCTTCAGTCGGATTTTTTTAGAGGTTTGGTCTTTTTTGTATTAAGTAACTGGGCTATTCCTAGAATTCAAGAAGCGATTTTCCGAAAACTAATCGACTAATTTTAAGAAGATTTACGTGGTTGGGCAAAAGATAAAAAGATAAAAAAAGTTTTAAGGAGGTTGTTTTTATCGAAATTAGTCCCCCTTAAAATCAAAATTGACGGTTTTGTCGGTTTTTTTTTAATTCGTGATAAGATTTAGATAGTCATGTTTTCGTTGAAACACCGTGTATATACAAATATAAACATAAATGAATTCCATCTATCCTGACATTTACCTCAACTATTAAAATTAGAATAGATGTAGCTTCGATGTCACTGAAAGGTTTCTTTTACTCTTTAATTCTTCAGAAATGGATTTTTCTGTCATTTACTAAAAATTCACTAAACGTTATTTTTAGTTTTGTACATATGTACTTCTGCTTTGTCGTGACTACTAAATTGCCTGTATGCTATTCTAGGTTATTGTACAACAAAATTCTTGGTCTTAGATGGCCGTGTGCATGAGTAATATCACCGACGTCTTATGGATGTCGGTGGTATGACCATATAAGACATACGTTTTCTTAACCATAGGTGGCTCTGATAGGACGAGTTTTTTACATCCATTGTTTATTAACGAAAAGGTAGGGACTTGTTGTTACTTCTTTGCTTTAATAGGTTTTATTATTTTAGGCATCGGTAGTTGCAGATGCAGTATATTTTTCTGATTGGTATTCTCGATATTACCCATTTTTAAGGGTTCCTGTCTGTTTTATGATACAGAATGCTCAAAAGGAAATCGCTATAAAAGCGGGTGGTCTAATTGACATGAATGGGACAACTGTTCTCAACGTAAGTTGCAAAATTTTCTTTTTGTATTTTTGACCACTGCGTGTGCAGTTAGTGAACTACAAAGTCCGCAAATAAATAGAAAAATACGTCAACGCATTAGAAACCATTTTCATGTCAATCTATTATTTTTATTTTTAATGTCTTATGAAAAATTTTTAAATATTAAGATATAAGAAAAACAGCACAATTTTTTACGTACTCATATGGTATTGTTGAAACCGGATCGATTTAATTTTCCTCTGCCTTTCATCATCTTCGTACAATGACCTATTTTCGTCAACGTACCATGCTTTACGGACCAGTGATGTGCGTGTCAACAATGTCGACGTCAACAATTCATTCTTGACATGTCAACAATAAGATGTCAACTATGTTAATAATGTCAACAATGTCAACAATTTAGACATTATGAATGCACATGCGCAAAGCTGTTAAACTTGATTTTTCCTTTATTATTTAAATCTTAAATAGTTTATTACAATAATTTTTATTTGACTTAAGTATGTGAGGGCAAATATGAGGCACAGGGAATTGTGAGATGCTTAAGTACGTTCAAGTCTAATGTATACGTATAGAATAATTTTGATTAGAAAAAAAATAAATGCTAGGATGTTGTTCATTATGTTAGCATTTGTTTTTTCAATTAAAATCTTTTGCATTAAGATTCCAGTGTATACTAACTGTCACATTGCTAGAATTGCCCCCACCACAGTTTATACCTTACAGAATCAGTTGAATCACTTCCCCTACATTTTGTCTTCCACTTCAAGAAACTCGCGGTCTATGCGCAGAGCACTATTTTCTGTCTAGAAGTAAAGGGATAAAAAAACCTAACCTTAACCTTCAAAAAAATAATCTCATAAAAGATTGTATTATTTAAATGAAATCAACTTGCATATTCTGTAAGTGAATTAGTGAAATTGTTGAGTGTTGGTAAGTTACATTAGTTGTGAAATTTGAATATCAACTGCATATATAACCTCCCCTACAACCGCGCGGTCTACAGTTTAGCGTGCGCAGACCGAAAACCAGGAACACGAAAGATCAAACGAACCGCTCTGAGTGATCTAACTGATTCTGTAAGGTATAAACAGTGCCCCCACATATCCGAACTAAAAATCTTAGTATGGGCCTATGGAGCTATGAGTAAACATACTTGTAATTTTACTGATTCCATGGAAATAAGAATAAATACATAGGATTTAGTTTTTTAATGCCATTTTATTTAAATAATATTTTGGTTTTTCTTTTCCCTCTTCAGTTACTGTTACAGTCTTTTATAACTGAAAACCCAATTCATCAAAATTCCTATTCTTGGGCCTTTCAGCCATTTTGATTCTTGAATTATCTTGAATATCTTATTAATGATCTTATTAGACATTTTAGCTTATTTTAGCACCTGTGTTTACAGGTTAGGTTTAACGAAAAATGTGCAGAATCCTACTTTATTTGCAAAGTTGATACATTGTTGACATTGTTGACACATTGTCGACATTGTCAACAATCATTGTTGACGTGTCAACGCACATCACTGTTACGGACCTTGGCGGACGGCAGGGTTCTTATCCATGTCTCAAAAGTACAAAACTAGCCTAATAATATCTAAGGAACCGTTAATTAAAATGAATTTTGGGGTACGTTTGAAATAGTTAAAATTTATTATTGCAATTGCTTTCGACAATTTATCTGAATTAGTTTTCAAGATACAGCCCCTACTTGATTTTTTTAAATGGCACAAAGAGTTAGATTTGGCATCGTTGGAAAGCTTATTCTTTTCTAAATACAATGATGTATCATTTGTTCATCTTGTCTTCATTGAGAAACTGAAAATGAAATTAAAATCAAAGTAGGTAGTATAATCAACACTAGATGGCTCAAAAATCATGCAAAAATCCTTACACAGATAAAATTACCTCTCATAGTGACATTTGATTACTTTTTAAATCGAGCTTTTTAATAATGATAGTATTGTTGAAAACAACTGCACTAAGATACGTATTAAGCGCCTCGAAATATAGACGGTTCTTTAGATATTAGGCCGTTTCAATACTTTTGAAACACGGGATACATAATATGAATAAATAAGCATTGGGCAAAATCAGAATGTTTTTAATTAGTAGACTATGTTTGTAATAAAGTTTTTTTAACTGATGGACCACATTCCTGATCCACCGAGTACGCTTAAAATCCAAATATTTGAGAATACAACACATGTGATTAATATGTATTTTGTTCGAAACTGCTTCCTTTGGGTTCTTATGGAAATCAGATTATGTAGTAGGTTTGGAAAACGAAAACCTCGATTAGGTTATGATATTTTTAATAACGTACGTCTTAGAGTATCACATTTTCATTTATATAGAATTTTATAACCTTAATTTTAACTTAATGTTAATGTTATCAGAAAATCAAATGGTATTAACATTGACAATTAAAATGACATTTAGATTTTGTTTGGTGATCTACGGTTTAAGAATTAGATAAGACTAGCACCTAAAAAATAAATCATGTTCTACATGAGGGTTTTTCCGAACATACTATATAAAATATATACTCGTATTTAGGATTAAACATGGTTGTCGATTCTGCGACTTTGTTTAACTTTCTTAACAATATATATCTGCTGTTCACGATGTTTTTGGATGAGGCTTGATCATAGAAATCGGACATTTTCACTCTGTATTAATTTTGACATTTAGTGTTTAAGTTAATTTTGCTTTTAAGTTAGAGCTGACAGCGCTGCCGTAATTGGTAATTAGAAAAGGGTGCATTATCCAAAAAGTGCTAAGTGAGCAGTTTTTGTGCAAAAAATTTAAAAATTGCTCCTTTTGGCATACGCTATCTTTTCTCCGCCCGTGTCAAAAAGATTCACCTAAAATTTCCTCAATTTAAATATGCTGTTCTACTTTCATTATTTTATTGGTGAATCCTATCTGTTTCTGAATAGTGAAATTATGGGAGGTATATCTCTATTGAAATATTGCTCATATATTTTACCCAGTCAGTCAAGATTAACTTTTCACAATGATTACAAAAGTTTTTCCACATGTCTGCAGTACATTTTTAAAGGGACAAAAACTTTAAGCCCGCAACTTTGGTTTTTGAACTACGTTGGAAATTAATGTTTTTAAGAAAATATTACCCCTACACCATTTCAGGTAGATTATACCGACAATGACAAAGAAACAAACAAAAAAGTTAATGTCCCTTCCATTTTAGAATTTCGTTAATTATACAGTGTCTATTTCCGTTCGTCCTAAAAGGTTTAACCAACCACTCCTAGATTTGGTATTTTTCCAGGAAAATGTAGAGGACTTGCCTTACTGCTCCGAATGATATCCAAAGCTGGAATAAGCTGTTTAACTAGTGTAACCCAGAAACGAGCATTACCGTTTTGATATATCCGGATTTTCTCTAGGACTCTAGCTACACAAACATGATATCGAGGGATTATTGAAATTGTAAAACTTTTCTTCAAAATTAAATTTTGGCAGCAACAACGTGCTTTTGTTGACTTGAATTTTGTGTTTATCTACTTCCTTGAATTTAAGAATATTATACAATGTAGTTCATCCACCTTCCTAAGCGTAAAATGTTCCTTTTTGGAGTGATGTTTACAAATAAATTGCTGTAGGTTTTTCTAAATGTAAATTTTTAAAACGGGGAATTTGGTTTCTTCTTTAATTGTTTTTGGTATAATTTTACCTAATTCAACAATTTAAATCTGTCTATTTTATGCAGACTTAGGTTTATAGAATTCTGCAGAAATGTCACCTTATTTCTTATTATTTTGCTATTCATGTAATAAAATACTTCTGGCAACATGGTTTATTTTCTACACAGAAACCAATCTTAACATAATTGAATATTTCAGATATAACAATATAGCAAAAAATATCATGGCCAACTTTCATTCAAAAAGATCGTGAACAGCATATACAGGAAGTTTCGAAAGCAACATTCGTCCTTTCGGTTATCGATTTAGAAAAGTAAAATAACTCGATAAGCAAGAGCGATCAAACCTTTGTACGTCCTGTTGTTATTGAGTTATCAACAAAAGAGAACTATTATTTACATTAAAAGCGTTTTTAAGAGATAATTATTTGCAAGAGATGCTCAAATAAGTCTCTCTAACCTTAATACATATACATTTATACGGTGCAGCAGTGAAGTACTGACCCTCTGTAGTGAGTCTCTGTCGACTAAAGCCACAGCTGCCTAAAACCGAGCACTTTTTGGTTTGACAACTTTTTTTGTGTATACGTTTTCTTTGGTAAATCCCCAGAAAAAAGTTCAAAGGATTTGTTCCGGGCGACCTAGGAGGCCAAGATCTCCCTCTACCAGTCCAGCGGGCCAAGATCTCCCTCTGCCAATCCAGCGGCTCAGAAAGTTGGTATGTAAGTAATTTTGGACCTGTATTCCCCAACTGGAGCTGTTGATACCACGAACGCCGTCTAGCAGCTAACGAAACGTCCACTAGCAACAATGAATAATTGAAACTTAAGTTAAAGTTAAAAAATTACTGTTCGATCCATAACTCTATAATGAAGGCCTATCCGAAATTTTGTTACTCTTACTTTTAGATTTATTTATTTATTTTACTTTACTGAATAGATCACCGGAAGGATGGGCGTTACTTTTGGAACACCCTCTGTAATGGGAACTCTAGTGGGCCAAAATACGAACCTTGGTTTAGCTATATTTCATAACTTATTGTCATATATTAACTACAAACGAAAAGCTTCTATGAAACCATTTTGCGCATCACCGCCATTCCCATTTTTCATCAATTCTATTTTGCAGGTACTAAAAGTAGCGTGGTCTGCATGCTCAATAATGAGAGGAATAAAATAAAAAGTCTGGATTTAAAATAAAGCAGACTGGTATACTCTAACTGGCACTGAACACAAGATCCATATTATTAATAAATTTGAAACGATATTGAAATTAAATGATACACATTATAATATCTTAAATTGTAGGTTAAGAGATTATCTGCACAATATCTTAGTTTAATAAAGATCATGTGTTAGAACTTTTAAGTGCAGATTTTATAAATAAATGTCAACAAACATATGCATATTTTATTTTTATGTTATTTAAGTAGCAGATGTTTTCCAGTGATAAATTCCAAATATTAAAGAACTCCTCTAAAGAACTCGAAGACTACTGACTAGTATGCGAATGCTACCATTTATATGGAAAGTAGGAACAAAGGATCCTTTGTCGAGGTAGGGAGCTCTTGCACGTGGCAAGGACATACCATGTCAGCAAATAGTTTGATTGTTCGTGCATTTAACTTTTGGCGCAGCTATGAAAAGCATCTTTGTATAAGCTGATTACTCATGCACTTAATATGGAATCTTTGAAGCATCTATAAAATGACTTGTATTATTTTAACACAGGTGGCTTGCTTCTGCTGATATGACATCGCACAGTGATCTAAACTGCAATTCTAGTACGAACAAAATACAAAAATGAAATCCACAATCTGGCAATGACAACTATTCTAATTCTAGATATATCATCAAGCTATCTGGTTCTAAACTTGGTATCGTTGCGTTTTTTTTTTAATTGTTTAAGAGTTGTCTGGGCGTTCCAAAGTTGAAAATAAATTGACGTTGACCACAGCATTTTCCATTTATAATTACTAGTAGAAGGTATGTACATTTGTTTTAACAAATGTTTATTTACACACAATGTGACTTTTTACAAAGTTGCTGCATTTAATAACACAGGTTTTGGGAAAATCAAATTAAGAGATGTTTTGCATTGTTAACAAAACTAGAAAATCCTTCGTCGTACTTCACTGTCAAAGTATGGTTTTTGCATTGAAGATTGTCTCTACTTGTATGAAATAGAACGGCAAAGTTGCGCTATTAATTTTAAAGAGATTTAAAGCTGGTATTTGTACTTTACATGAAGTTCCGCATAAACACTTTATGAGAAGAGAATCATACATGGTATCTAGTACTGTAGTTCAAAAGTTTGAAACCACCTATATTTATTAGTTATAAATTAGTACTTTAAGATTTAATCAGTATTATTTGATATCCAAAACACGTAGGTGGTCTCAAACTTTTGGACTCCAGTGTAATAAGATAACCTTTAGTTTAAAGGTGAATTCCTGGAGTCAACATAAGTCGATTAAGCTCAACTTTCAATAAGCTAAAATGTTTGTTTAAGATGTTAGAGGCTTTAAAAGTCAAAGTTATGATCGAAGCTTGTGTCCACAAGCTATGGGCAAGTGGTAGCATTGACATCATAAACTTCCTGGACGATCGGCAGTAAACGTCAATTTCTATAAACTCAAGGGCATCACCCCTAAAAACGCCCTCTTCGCTGTCAGTAGCACGTAATTATGGTTACTGTTCGTGGACGCAATCTGGACTGAAACTATATACTGGGGCGATTTTGTTCAAATTCGGTATACTTAAGTTGTAATTGTTGACAAACAAGATGGTTGTGTTGATGTTTATGATAATAAATAATAAAGCTGTGTCCGTTACTTCGTCCTGCTAATTTTGCCCATAACTTTTTACCTGGTATGTTTTGAAATTTTTGAACACGAAATCAGATGAGCAGTGCAACTTTCAGCAAAAAGGTATACCCAGTTTAAATCGTTAAAACATCCCGTTCTTAAGAAAAATTTATTTGAAGCTTCAAACATGTTTTAAAAAATATCTGCAAAGTAATGTAGCAGTAGGTTTGGGGTGGCTTACTAAGCTAATAATAAGTCAATCGAATCCAATTTGCAATAAGCAATATTACTTCCTGAAGAAGTAAGAGTCCTCTAAAGTGACAGATTACCTAACTAAGCTTGCTTCAGAAACGTCTAAGCCGAGTTTGTAAACATTTTAACTTTTAATGTAATACAAGAAAGAAATTAATTTTAATTTAAAATTATCATTTTTACCTAAAAAGATCAATACGAAGTCATTCAAAAATATATTAAGAGAAATTCCTACCTAGAAATTAAATATAACATTTTCTCGCACTAGAATCATTTTATGACTACTGTGCGTCGCCACCACAAGCATCACAATATCATATCCAAGAAAATATAACTAAGCATTACTAAGCATCATTAAGAAATTGCTACATTATATAAATTTATCGCTTTTATGCATGAGAAATCATCTAACACCATACCTGAGGATTTTAAATAAATATTTAAATAAAGGGTTTTCCAATAAGAGGTGTTATTTTGAATAGCCCGCTATTTCGGTAGATGTCACTTTTGAAGCTATCATTTTTTGACATTTGACAAGTAGAAACTACGCCATTAATAAATATGGAACGATACACGCTTCAACAACGCATTGAAATTATTAAAATTCACTATAAAAATGGTGAAAATTTGGCAGAGACGGTTCGTAAAACTCGAACATTTTTGGGTCACCGTGAAGCACCTTGTCGGACCGCAATACAGAAATTGGTGAAAAAATTCGAGCTCTTGGGACAAGTTAGTGATGTGAAGAATAAAACCCGTGCACGTCGCTCAAGAACAGCCGAGAATATTGCTGTTGTAGCCGAAAGTGTTAAAGAAAACCCAGGTTTGTCCATTCCTCGTCGTTCTTTGGAATTAGCCATTCCACAAACGTCATTACACCGTATTTTGCATAAAGATTTGGGTCTTAAGGCTTATAAAGTCCAGTTAACACAAGAACTCAAGCCGGCCGATCATCAACAACGTCGTGTCTTTGCTGATTGGGTCGTTGAAATGCATGAAAATGATCCAGAATTCCATCGAAAAATCATCTTGAGTGATGAGGCCCATTTCCACCTCGGTGGCTTCGTCAACAAGCAAAATTGTCGGATCTGGGGCTCAGAAAATCCAAGAGTTATTGTTGAAAAGTCTCTCTATCCTCAACGTGTGACTGTTTGGTGCGGTTTATGGTCCGGCGGAGTCATTGGACCTTACTTTTTCGAAAATGAGGCTGGAGCAACAGTTACGGTGACTGGATTGCGCTATCGAGAGATGATTAACGATTTTTTATGGCCGGAATTGGATGGTATTGATCTGGACAACGTTTACTTTCAACAAGACGGCGCTACGTGCCACACAAGCAACGAAACCATTGATCTTTTACGGAAAAAGTTTCCGGACCGTGTTATCTCTCGAAGAGGTGATCACAATTGGCCACCGAGATCTTGTGATTTAACACCTTGCGACTTCTTTCTTTGGGGCCACGTGAAAGAGAAGGTCTACGCCAACAGCCCAGCGTCGATTCAAGACCTCAAAGATGGAATTCGTGAGGCTATCGAGGACATAGGGCAGCCACTTTGCGATTTGGTTATGGAAAATTTCATGAAAAGGATATTGTCCTGTAAGCGTGGTCGTGGTGGTCATTTGCCTGATGTTATTTTCCACTATTAACGGCATACCTTCCTCTTTATAATGAAATAAACATCCGATCATTTATATTAAAAAATGGCACTTTTCTTTGAATATCAAAAAAACACCTCTTATTGGAAAACTTTATTAAACATAACCCATACCGGTGACAATACAGTCTTGCCAGTCCAAATCTAATCCTGCCTAAAACTATACCTGGATAGACACCGCCGTACAGATTGTGAGAGAATGTATACAGACAAATATTACAAATATATGGTTTTGATTTTTAGACATTAATTTTCCCGATCCG
This sequence comes from Ignelater luminosus, assembly GCA_011009095.1. Classification (NCBI taxonomy): domain Eukaryota; kingdom Metazoa; phylum Arthropoda; class Insecta; order Coleoptera; family Elateridae; genus Ignelater; species Ignelater luminosus. Next base: position 40,441 of record VTPC01006586.1, on the reverse strand, counting down.
GTGTAAAGTTTTTGGCGTTCACTGTATTTCCCGAAAGATAAACTTTTCAAAAGCATATTTTTCACACTGTAAGAAGCAGTTTCCACCAGTAAAAGTAATTTTCTTATTCAAATGTTGATTTCTATTAATATCCACTTTAATTATTGTATGTAGCCTAAATGCTTGCAAACGTCAGGTTATACAGTTATAGGTTAGAAAATCATCAGATATTTTGTTTTCATCCATTAGTAGCACTGTAAGAATCTTAACCATTGATTCTACAATTTATTTCAAAATATCTATTACAAAAAATCTAAAAAATGTTTATTTATCCATTATACCCTTCGTAAACAAAATTATTGTTTAATTTGAGAATGTTACAAAGTACCTAACCTGTGAATATGACAGTTGATGACAAGTATACAAGGTTTGTTCATTTGTCTGTACAAATTTACATCGAGCAAGTTAGTGCAGAAAGTTGCGTTCATTTGGCTTAGTGTGAGAGAGCTGATCAAGTTCGTTTGTATAGTGTAACACGTACTGAACAGTTCTAAACTCACTTTCTTGCACGGGCTTTGCAGTGCGAACGGATTGGTGCTGATTGAAGCAGCAAAATAATAATGTGGAATTTATAACCTATTTTGAATAGTGATTTTGATCTTTAAAGCAAAAACAACACGTGCAGTTGCGTACCAGGTAACTACTATTACATTTGCATACCACTTATAGTTATTTATTAATATTTTATTTTACTTAACGGTTACGTCCAAATGTCAACCAATCAGGAGCTTTTTCATTGGTAGCACGGTAGGGTGCTACTTGCTCCTAGCGACAAGCATTACTTACGAAGTAAATCGTTTTACCTGTTTTTCATAAACAAAAGTACAAAGCAAAAGCATTTGTGAATTGTTTATTTCGAGGATTTTGTAAGAAAATATTAGTCGATAGATTAAAAATGCCGCTGCAAGATGAGGTAAATATTTTAGTTTCAATTATTTGAATAAAAGTTTTGCTAATAATTAGATTTTTAGTCCGAAGAAGATAAAGAACTTCAAGATGAACTACGTGTTTTGGTGGATAAAGTAAAGGTAGCGTATGGTTATTTTTCTTCTAGAGAACTCCTTGTTAATTGCAATCAAATTTACAGGATTCAGATGTAAAATTAATTTCACCTGCCCTGGAGATGCTTAAGTTTATAATACGCACATCAACCACTTCTATGACTTCTGTACCAAAACCACTTAAATATCTTTCTCCCTATTATGGGACATTCAAAGAAGCCTATGAAAATATAAAAGATGTTAAAGTTAAAAAACAATGTGCTGACATTATTTCGGTATTGGCTATGGGTCCAACAGGTGGAGATACTGCCAGAGAAAAACGAGAATGTCTTCGTTACTGTTTGCTTGGTATGTACTTTGTTATTTAAACGATTTCTCTTTTAAATTGTATTATGCCATTATTTGAAGGTACAATGACAAATATTGGAGACTGGGGTCACGAATATATTCGACAACTTGAAGCTGAAATTGTAGAACAATGGTCTGTATGCGCTAGGTCAGCCAATGTTTTATTGCCACTTATAAAAGACATAATTGAATTTGATTGCAAACATCATGCTGAAATCCAAGCTTGCGATATGCTTATGGAAATCGATAGACTTGAACTTCTGTCGGAACATATCGACAATAGTACTTATCAAAGAATTTGCCTTTATTTAGCATCTTGCGTAAAATTTGTTGAGAATATCGAAGCTACTAAGATTTTAAGACTGGTTACTGATCAATATATCCGATTTGGAGAAAATACCAAAGCATTAATTACTGCGATTCAACTCAATGAAAGACAATTAGTAAACAAGATTTTCTCTGATTGTAAAGATCCGTAAGTACCTAATTATTAGCTTCATTCAATTTTATATAATGTTATAATGGGATATATTCATAGGATCGTTCTCAGACAAATGGCGTTTATAGCTGCAAGACAATTATTTCCAGTAGAATTAGATGCGCAAGTTACAGATCGTGAAGAGATTCTTAACATTTTAGGCAACTCGAATCTCAATTCACATTTCCAAACATTAGCACGTGAGGTATGTCCTTTATACTGTAATTTTAGCAGCAGTAGATAGTACTAACGGAAGCAATTTAAAGTAAATGCGAGCTGCATCAATTGTTTGTCATATTCTTGTTATGTTTGAAACGCAGTTGCTTTTATAAACTGAATTTGAACTGACAGATTAATAAGAATTTCAATAATAATTGTGTAGGCGACTATTTGTGGTGAGCGATGACATCACGATTGTCCATTGCCTTCAAGGGACCTTCAGTCCCTGCCTTCTACTTATCTTAGACAGCCAACGGTTACGACAACTAAGATTATTGATTAACTACGTCATTCAGAAAGATATTATATAATAAAGGAAATAAAGTAAAGCCGTGAGGAACTCCCGAAGACATAAATCTTGATGATGATGATGATGAATGAAGTAATTTTCTTAACTTATTAAATTAAATTTCTATATTAAGACGAAAGAGTTTATTTTAATATCTTTATGGCGAGTTCCATTCATTGAAATAAATTTTATTAGGTACATATATTGAAGATCCATGGCTTAAGGTATATATTGGATGGTTTGGATGAATATAAGTACTTCCTTAAGTAATTGTTTTATTTATTTATTTATATTTCTCTACCGGTTTCGTTCATTTTTGAACATCCTCAGGAGAAAAAATTTCGTTTTTAGCAAATATCTAGTAAGCCGTGAACTTTTCTGAAAAAAAAACAAAAGCATAAGTAAACTGATCTCCAAAATAGCCAAAACTTTTCTAATTTAACCGACTTCGTATCTCTTACAATTTCCGAGATCCCAATAGTAAGCATCGAAATGTGGACACACCGTATATATGTTGCACAATGCAGCTTTTATACCTTTATTTATTTATTTAACTGTTTAGCTGGATATTATGGATCCAAAAAGTCCTGAAGAAGTTTACAAGAGTTGGCTAGAACCTGTACCTCTGAGACCAGCAGTATTGGGGGAAAATATGGACAGTGCACGCCAAAATTTAGCAGCCTCCTTTGTAAATGGCTTTGTAAATGCTGGATTTGGTTGTGATAAATTGATAACACCCGAAGGTGGCAACAGATGGATATATCGCAATAAAGATCATGGAATGTTGAGTGCCACTGCATCTCTTGGCTTATTACATCTTTGGGACGTGGATGGAGGCTTAACTCCAATCGATAAATATCTCTACACAAATGATGAGCATATTAAGGCTGGAGCTCTCCTTGCACTTGGCATTGTTAATTGTCGCATCAGAAATGATTGCGATCCTGCCTTAGCATTACTGGCAGATTTTGTTACAAATACAAATCCGACTCTACAAACTGGAGCAGTCTTTGGTTTAGGTCTAGCCTATGCTGGTACAAATCGTCCCGATGTGCTTTGTCTATTGCTTCCTGCAGTGGAAAATGCTGTTGGTGCGGAATCTTTAGCTGTAGCAAGTTTAGCATGCGGTTTAGTGTCAGTTGGCACTTGTAATGCAGATGTCTCTTCTGCTATTCTGTCTAAGTTGGTAGATTCTAGAGATTCAGAAGCATTAAAATCATCTTATATGAGACTTGTGGTATTAGGTCTCGGTATGTGTTATATGGGTTGTAAAGATGGTACTGAAGCAACTAATGCTGCTTTAGAAGTATTTGCCGAGCCATTTAAAACTATTTCTCAATGTTTGCTGAAAATGTGTGCTTATGCTGGCACTGGAGATGTGTTGATTATACAAGAATTATTACATAATGTTAGCGAACGTATTGTATTACCTGAAGAAAAACCTTCCAAGTTACCCCAACCTACTGAAAGCAAAACTGCTCCTTTAAAAGAGAAAGATAAAAGAAAAGGTAAACGAGAATGGGACGCAGGTGCAGCACAAGCCGCTGCTGCTCTTGCTGTTGCTTCAGTGGCTATTGGTGAGGAAACAGGTACTGAAATGTGCCAGAGAATCTTAGGCCATATGGGACGTTATGGTGATTTGGCGGTTCGTCGTGCCATGCCGTTGGCTGTTGCACTTACATCAGTTTCACGGCCACATTTACCCATTATTGATGTTTTGACCAAATATGCTCACGATTCTGATGAGGAAGTTTCCTGTAATGCCATATTTTGTTTGGGGATTATTGGAGCTGGTACTAATAACGCTAGATTATCGGCAGGACTTCGACAACTTGCTGTTTTTCATATGCGTAATCCCTCTCAACTGTTCATGGTAAGGCTCGCACAGGGATTAACACATCTGGGAAAGGGGACATTAACCATTAGTCCACTTCATACAGATAGACAGTTATTAGATCCTTGTTCAATGGCTGGTTGGTATTATTATAACTGTATTAGCTTGGTCAAATTTAATTTTGTATACATTTCTAGGTTTGTTGATACCACTGGTATCTCTTTTGGATATGCATGCTCTAATATTAGGCCGCAGTCATTATTTGCTATATGCATTAGCAGCAGCTATGCATCCGCGATGGTTGTTGACTCTTGACGAAACGCTGCAACCAATTTCTGTTTCGGTTAGAGTTGGTCAAGCAGTGGATACAGTTGGAAAAGCAGGAACACCAAAAACCATAGCAGGTATCCATACGCATTCAACTCCAGTGTTATTAGCTGCAGGAGAAAGGGCTGAATTAGCTACAGATCAATATGAGCAATTATGCCCTACGCTCGATGGTATTTGTATTTTAAAGAAGAAACCTGAATAAATACTTTTTTTTGTAATTTAATTGTTGTGTTCTGTATTTACATTATTAAATAATAAAGTGTTCTGAAAATATGTAGATATTGAGATCTTTATAATCAACTTAGTTCTGTTTAATAATTGAAAAAGAAAAATATTAAAAATATCGATTTCTTTAATAGATTCAATAACAGGTAAGAAACATTGTTTTATTCATAATTAATACTATTTATGATTCATTGCTTTACTTGTGCATTACACAGATATTGGAGATATTGTATGGGGTTTTAATTTTCATTGTTAATGCTGTAACCTTCAACTCAAAAAAGGAAATTTTTTTAATTCGCGATTTTCATCAACCAACAATGTTAGATTTAACAAAGCTTGTGTCCATGTGCAGGTAGGACGCTATCGTGCTACCAATCAGGAGTTTGAACTCAAGCAATAGTTCAAGAAGTGTTGTCAATGTTAACGTAGATCTCCAGACCTGATGACTAACAATTTCTTTACCGTTTCTGACTACGTGATTTTAGTATTGTAACAATGTTCTTCACTATTACACTAGTTTTTTAATTACCAATAAATGTCGCCCACTTCATGAAAACTATACGTAATAGTTACACCTGTATTATTAATTTTACAACCTGTAGAACCAAAAATGTTCTTACCGCTTGTGATAAAAACCTAATTCTAGGAAGAAGGTAATAAAATAGTACTAGAATTCATGTACCATAGAGCCCAAGTGTACTAATAGCATAGGAAATTGCATTGGTTGGAGAGAGACCTGTAGTGGAAACAAGATAGAAGCGAGATAAACAAGTGCTTGCTGTGAGCCTACTTTGCTTTTAATACATATCAATTTGACAGTTTCCAAGGCAACACATTTTCAATTCTAGCATTCTCTCTCGCCTTCACTACAGCTAAGTTCAATAGTACTCTCTCCAACCAACGTAATTGATATGTTTTATTACCTTATAAAAATCATAGAGGCATATCAACATCATCAGAGATTATACTGCTGCAAGATTTTCAAACAAGTAACATTCCTAGAAGGTACACTACCACAATATGTAAAGTATATCACATATAACCTTCTAACAGTTACAACCTTTACTTCACAGAATTTTTAGGTACCTGAAACAATTCACTCACAGGAATACACTACAGTTAGCACACAATAAAGAGAAGAATGTGCTTCTTACATTTGTAAGCAGATAAGATACTTACCTAAATCACGTGAATAACGCTACATAGTGAGTGATTGGCCAAGAGAGGAAGAGTAAGCACTGTCAATGGTCATACTGCATCACTAGTAAAGAGGTATGTTATATCAATGTGAGCTCTTAGGATATAATGACAAATATTTCAGGGTGAGTCCCAGACCATGCAGTGTTGAGCAAGATTCAGTCACGATTAAAAATTTAGTTGTTAATTGCCATAATTATTTACTCGTAAAATTAACTACTAAATTTTTAGTCTTATTCATTATTATTATTACTACTAGAGCTGGTGTGGGCGAACCTCCACAGGTCCACTGCAGAAAACTTTATGAAGAATGACATTTTGCCCTAAAACCAATAATAAAACTTTTTCCTCTTGTAAACTCAATCCACGAATATACTGTATATGTATAAGTTAAACATGCAGTTTTCCTTGCACTTCATATGGCAAATGACTTTTTTTTATCTAAAAATGTCTTAAGTCATTGACATATTATACCTGCTGAGAGGTCAAGTTTTCAAACAATGTATGAGAGAGGATACAACTAAGTTCAAGAATATTATGTTCATTTTGGCATGTATTAGCTCCACTATTTTTTTTTGGTTTCCATGTAATGTGTTGTTATCTACTTTTGATACAACACATAGTTTCAGCACAATACCTTGACTAAAAACATGCATTTAAGTGCCACTTTAGATTAATGTGAACAAGCATCTCAAGTACAGTAGAACCTCGTTAAATCGGATTAACTGGGACAGAAGTCGATCTGACATAATGAAGATCTGAGTTAAACGAAGAATATGGAAAAAAACAATACCAGATAACATACTTACAAGAGTTTTCTTTATAATGAACAAAAAAAAAACATATTTGAAATATATACACATCACTTTTATAATACAATAACACATGTATGTAGTAGAGTTTACTCGCTAACAAAGAAGCTTGTAAGCTTTTGCTGCGTCAGTTTAGCGTCAAGTTCCTAAATCGGTCGAATTAAAGAGAGCCGATTTAATGAGGTTCTACTTTAGTATTTAGACTTAAAAAAAATCAGCTTTTGCAAAATGTTTTTTTATAAAACAGGATACGTTCACGTCATGGTTGCTTAGCAATGTCACAATTAAAATGATTTGTAACATATATGTTATACGACATGTTTCAAAAATTGACCTTCTGCCAAGTTTCATTTATTGTATCTAATAAATAATAACAACAGGGTAGCCCTATTTTCATTGACACCTTGTCTACTATGTTTCACTCTACAAGTACAGGAAAGATGGGCAATGCGTCTCATATGGGAGTTTGTATGGCACTGCTGACCATAAAAATGTATTGAACCCTGGCATGGAATATGTTTGGCCACTGCATTACTCATAAGAACCTGTACTATATTCTCAAAGTGAAAAGCATATTAGATTTCTGTTATATGATTGCATACAGTGTCCAAAATTCGAGGCTCACCATTGGGATCTCATAAAGGGTAAGAGATACTAAGTCAGTAAAATGAGATAAAAATTGCCGAGTCAAAGAGCCAGTTTACTGTTGTTCTTGTTTTATTTTGAAAATGCAGTCTACTAGATAGCAGCGAAAAATCTAAACGTGTCAATTTCTTGAAATTAAAATATCTCTTAAAAAAATGAAAATACAAGAAATGTGCAAAGGAAGAAGTTTTAGATACCATTGGGCTCTATTGAATTACAATGACTGTGCGGTAGTCACTTGTTTTGTTTTTGAGATATTGCACAAACTTAAATTTTTTTTAATGGAACGCATGTTTGATTTTCATTTCACTAGGTAGATCCTTTTACGCAGTTTTTGATGATATAAGGGTTGATGTACTTATTTTCAAATTTAAACGAAATACAATTAAAGAAAAGCCTACTTATCTAGGTTTTCAAATATTAGGTCGTGGGTAACTAATGACAAAAACAAGTGATGCACAAAGCACATTAAAGTTAAGTCAAAGCAAGACAATTAAGGTATATGATTGTGAACTAGTATATCTTACCCTTTACAAAATCCCAATGGTAAGCCTCGAATTTTGGACACACTGTATATACATTGTATACAAATAAATACCAAGAAACACTGAAAAACGAAAGCTATTTAAAATATCTATCAAAATACACGCAAGATCAATAAAATGAGGAACATCATAATAAAATTCAAATCAAACACAGCTTGAAACTTTTATTTTCCGAATGTTTTTTAATACACGACATGTTCAAAATATACATAGATATATCACACACCTTAAAAAACAAATCTGGATGCTAAATACCCTATTGCATTTACCCTTGTTCCCCAGTAGCATTCTCTTAAAGCCACCAGAGTGCAACAGCAGCAGCAACGGCTTAAGTTTTATTCGAATATTCTACATCAGTCGAGATACTATTAAAATAGAACGAAAAAAGAAAAAAGAAAAGCTAACTCAGTAATTAATAATTGCTATTATAAATTACATAAAAATACTTTGAACTAAAACAACTAAGACTATCTTTCACAGTTGAATTATATTATAATCATATAGATCATGTGCTGCTGTGTGATGGTGTGATTGTGGCTGTAATTTAAACAAAGTACTTACAATTCAGCACAATCTAGCAAAATCTTCCAAAACGAAACAAGTGATGTGCTCGAGTATAATTTCTAATTGTACGAAATTACGAATTCGAACATAGAAACTGGCTATAACTGTAAATACTTGCAATAGCCGCATCGGGTAAAAACTCCTACGTTGTACTGCTTCGTCCCTACAGTATTTTTTACCGAATCGTGATTTAGAAAGTTTTCTCTTCTGTTTTTTCGGCATCAGAAGAGAGGGCTTCTATGAGAGATTCTACACAATTTTTTGGTATAAGGGTCCCTATAATTAAATAAATAAAGATCACTTATAGAACAAAATTAGTGAAGAAAATTTCTAACTAACCTACGACTTTCAGTCCATCGTCTGTTTTCAGTCGAATAACTTGCATTTTATTATTATGTGTGCCATTTTTACTAGCAAGTACACCTTCTACTCTACTCCAAACTGATAACACTGAACCTGACACAACATTGTAAGTGCGCCTTCTTAATCCTACTTCACAGTCGTGACCCATGTTTACATTACGGCAATTTCCTCGCCAATATGCATGTGAACATGTCGTGACTGATGCATCATACTGTTGGGTCCAAGCTTCTTGAGCTTCATCTGACTGTACCTTAAATAAAAATTGTACATTACAACAATACGAATTAGTTAAAAATGTAAATATTAACCTTTTTATACTTCTTTTCAAGTTCTGCAAGACTTTCCTGTCGAAACTGTAATCCTGTGTTAGGTCTATAAACATAATACATCTGGTCTTTTTTAGATTCAGACTTCTTTTTAATTCCAGTTTCATATTCTACTGCCAATATCGCTGTGTGTTTGTTATTCCTAATTTGATGTGAAAGATAGAAACCCTCTTTAGCACCTGTGAGTTCGGCCCATTTTTCCATAGCTTCTTCCCATGACATTCCTACAAATATAAATATTGTAATAAACCAAAAAATATATCAAGCTTTTTTAAGGACATTTTTAATTTATTAGACTGGCTTAATTTGTATTAATATTTTTGTAACACTTATTAAATATAAAATATATCAACATTTATAATAATCAAAAGCTTACCTCTTTCTACATGTACAGTGTGAAGTTCAGTAGGAGCTGTACCAGTAGCATGTTTACGAAGAAATGTAACCGTTCTAACACGTTTAACATTTTCTCCAGCTGCACCAAGATCCAAAATTCCTGCAATATGATTGTTAAATTAACCTCAATTAATCCTCACAAATAGATTACAAACTTCATACCTAAATCAAATCGACCAGTACGTTTGGCTTGTGTTATAATAGCAGCTAATGTGTCAGTAAAATATCTACAAAACAAAATTTCATTGAGAATTACATTCCATAAATAGAAATATGCAATTTCTTCAAACTGACTAGGTACATTTTATTATTATTAAATTGTTAATTTTTGATAGCCGTCTAATCGATAATTAGCAATGTAAAAGTTACTAAACACTACGTATAAAAAGTAATACCACGCTAAAACTTAAAAAAACACATGTTGAAAGATCATACTGTGAAACATTATTGAAATTGAAAAACAAAAAGCGAGCCCGAGACAAACTACAGAAAACATTTACTTCGCTGAATTGACCAATATATTTTGCTGTTAGGTTAACTAACTAAAATTTGAAAAAGATTAATTATTTAGTGGACAGGGTATAGTTATGCTGTCATAGCACTTCACTTCTTTAAGTTATAAGATTTGGTAGTGGAGTACATTCACAATAAACGCCAAGTATAACAACCTATGATTTTTGTATTTCAGTTTCTTTTTTATTTAGGCAGGGTAAGAAGTCGTTTACCTGGTTATGCAGTGTTTATTCTGAATAAGCAATTTAAAGTTTTTTATTTTACTCTGAAATGGCAAATCTTACATCTGATGAAGTATAATGTTGACAACTTAAAAATTTCTAGGTTATGTTTTTTTTACGTATGATATTTCCACCATGTTTCCAGTTCTGTATTAGCAAAAATACTAGGAGTAATATTATTTTATCAACAAAATTATAAAGAAGATATGCATTCTTTAATGCCACATACATACTGATACAAAAATAATATTAATTGAATTAAACTTTGAATACTTTAGATTTTCTTATGTAAAATTACCAGTTTTGCTTTCAGCTCAGAATCAAGTAAACAAATACAAACTGTCAACATGCCTGACAAAAACAAAATTGTCAGTTTTGTCATTTTTCAAAATTCAACATTTTTTCACATTCACTAAATTCAACCGTGGCTTGCCCTGATTCAATTTGGAACAGATTATACAGTTTGTCTTAGGCTTCCAAGAGCATAACAATTATTGCTGTGCATATATCCCAAGGCTATGTAATTAATAAAACAATGATACTAAATGGTAAGTTACTGTTACCTAAATAACTTATGTTCCCAGGACCCTAAGATGAACAGTGTACAAATATAATTAATATCAACTTACCTAAATAGTCTGTTTTGTAAATCCACGGGCATTCCGAGGATTCGGTTTAGGAACTTTGACATGTTATTATAATCCTTATCAAGGGATAATACTCCTGGCATATTTTCACTATTAACAATTAAACCTACACCTACGAGAGCATCGGCAATGTCTTTAAAAAAGTCTCCTTTATAATCTTGTGGAGGAGGCACCAATGGAGACTAGAAATAAAATAACATGAGATTGTGAAATATCTATACAAAACAATTAGACATAAACTTTAAATTTAAATATGTACTACTTCTGGGAAAAGTAAGAAAAAGAAATAGATGAGAGTAGATATGTAACAGAATGATATTAGTCGGATTTCTCCTTCCCTTTCACTACCTAATAAGCTTTTTTAAGAATTTAGACAAGTATAGCTTTATCTTATCTTAACAAGAAAAAGGACCAAAATTGGTTGCTACGGTAGTTAGAGAATATTTAAATTTAATCATGATAGTAGAAATCAGCCCATTATCTTGAGAAAAATGACTAACAAATGAGAACAGTCGAGAAAAAAAATAGAAGAAAACAGGGAAATAAAGAGAATGAATCATGGATCATTTAGAAATTTCAATTTTCAAGGCTTTAACCATGAGAATCTCAAAAAATGGTAGTTACAAAGTTGCTTAAATTAGAACAAAGTTCAGATATCTAACTCTGTCATCAATGAGTTAATTTTTTCTCGGTAAAAGTGACTCATTGGAGCGAATGAGGTATAAATGGCATATTTAATCCTGTTTTCAGTAAGGCTTTCAGTTTTTTAGAAAACACAAACATACGGTAGGTTAAGGGTCTAAATAACTTAAATATAGGTTTTTTCAGGACATTAAAAACAGAAAGCTTTAAATAAGACAAATACTTTGTGTCTAAGAAACAGGTAAGTTTCTTTTTCTTAACTTTTATCCCCAAGAAAATATTCTACAATTCACTGCATTTCTAAAACACCTCACAGATAAAAAAAATTAACCAAATATAAATACAATGAAGGAAATCATAGACAATAAAAGGAAAACAGTGAAAAACAAAGTAATAATTACCTCATATCCCATAATGGTTTTCATAGTTGCTTCTAATGCGCTTCTACCATATTTATTATCAATATTAAACTGACTTAAATCTCTTGTTTCTGTAGCTCTTCTATCCCCATGTGTTAGAGCTCCTACAAACATCATCAAGTTTGTATTTATTGAAAACAAAAGAATAAAAATTTGTCACTTTATTTAATTTACCTAAGCTTTCCAATCTTTTAGCAACAATGGATGCAAATCTCCTTTCACCAGCAAGATCTGATATAAGAAATATATACTCAGGAGCATTAACCTGATTACTACGATGTGTTCTACCAAACTGCTGGATCGCTCTATCAGCTGACCAAGGCAACTCAAGTGTAATGTGTACTCTTCGTCGCTGATTGCGAGCTCTGCGATCACTTTGAAGAGATATTCCACTCGATGCAGCTTCTGATATAATTGCTACGTCCTTTTCACCATCCATAAAACGCTGCTTTTCAGTTAAATTCAGCGTTTCCAAAGGTACATCCATTTCTGATCTGCTTTCATATTGGATGCCATCCTCAGTTTGTACGACTCGACCTATGAAGATATTTTAAAGATCTTCAAATGAACTTCTATATCATTTAAATTTAAAGAAAAAAAAAACAAAAATACCTTTTCGGCCAGTCATTTCTGCTACATTTTCAGGCCCACCAAGTTCATCAATCAATTGATCTAAAGTATTTGGTGGTAATTTGTCTCCTAGTTTTTCAATTTTATTTAACAGATCTTCTTTCATATTGCAAGCACGTTCAATGGCATCTTTAGGTGGCGCATACGGCTTTGTGTCAGTTGTTACTCCTCCATTTGTTTTACCTAATAAGCAGATATGTAATTTTCTTTACATCAAAATGTTCAATGTTAATGTCAATTACTACTCACCTTTAGTACTACTTGTTTTCTGTGCTAATAATAAAGAGATTTTATCTTGTGTCGATGATGGTTGTTTTTTCTTTGAGGAACTACTTTTCTTATGTTTTTTTCCTTTCTTTTTACGACTCCAAGGATCATTATCAGAGTCACTATCAGAATTAAATGGATTGAAATCACTACTAACATTAGAATCGGAATGTTCTTCAGATATTTCAGACTCGATGTCAGACATTTTATATTCTGAGCCTGAAGTATGCTCAGAATCACTTTTATCGCTATCTGATGTTGACCACTTGTTTCTTTTAAGTGCTCTAGCTGCAGCCTGCCGTGCTATAAGCAAAGGAAAAATAAATAAACAGTAACCTAAGAAAAGCAACAAAATTATTTGACTTACTGGGTTTTCTTTTACCCGACGCAGAACTGTTTGCTTCATCATTACCATTGGCAGTACCTTTCTTGGAATGTGAAGGCGGTTCTAAACCCAATAATCTATGAATTCGGTTACGATCTGGTGCAGGAAAATGTTTTTCGACTAATGTTTGGAATACACCTATGAACCACATAAAAACAAAAATATAAGCAAAGAATGTACAATACAAGCAGAAAAATCAAATTTACCCTTGGCTGTTGATACAAAATCCGTTAATTCTCCATCATCTCTTTCTAATTGTTCTAATGTTCTTGCTTCACCAGTACTTTGCAAGCCAATAACTACACATTTTCCTACAATCAATTTAAAATGTGATCAAAATATTAATTATAAATTGATTAATTACACACGTACCACATTTGATTGATTCATGAGCAGTACCCACAGCATGTGGTACCTTAGCTGCAATACACAGATATTTAAAGAATCGCTGATGAGAAGACCAAAACTGACCCCACATAGTCTTTCTCATGCGATTTTCTGCATCTACTAGCTCAGCAGCCTCATGAAACTTTTGCATTGCTTCTACCCATAATCTTACACTGGCATCATAAATCTTAACAAAATCATCTGATAAAGGAACTTCTTCAATTTTAAAGGCTACACCGTGAAAACTCAACTGTCTTGCTATGTACATTCCTAAGAAATAAGTATTTATTATTATTGCGAATAAAGAATAAAATATGCCAAGTTCTACCTCTCAATTTCATATCCATAGCTACAATCTCCATCGCACCAACTCCTCGTTTTTCTACTGCCGATATAAAGTCGGCAAATTCATTAAATGGTGTTCCTTCTCCCCACATTCCTAAACGTACCATATAAGCCATGTTACGAGGTTCAGAAGCACCAGTAGCAGATGCGTATACCACTCTAGCCTTGGGCAATTTATTCTGAAGTTCTAATACAGTTAGACCTAGGAATGATAGATAAAACTTTATATATTATTTAAATTTAAAATTGAGAAATAAAGAAATTACTACTCTAGATATACAGGGTGTTTCGAAAATGGGTACAAATAATTGGCAGGTACATTCCTCAACAAAAGTTAAGCCTACTTTGCCCCATCACATTTTTCCCTTAAGTGCACTGCTTCCAAGATACAAGGTGTCAAAGATTCATCTAAAATTTCTTGTTTCCTCAATATTTCAAGAACAAACTAAGATATTGCGATAGAATTTTCTACATGTTACTGTAAGGTGTCTACTATTCTACAGTTTTGCGTTTGATATTCTTATCAGAGGCAAGAAATTGAGTGGATTAGAGCCCTACACTAAAAAAAATTTTTACGCCACTGAAAAATTAAAAATGTTTATTTTCAAGATCAGCAATCGATTTAAAACAAAAAGTTACTATTGCATTTTTTCCATAGAATGCATTGCTTCCAAGTAAAATTGGATTTTTTCTAAACCTTTCAAGTTTAACGACCTATGGCAAGGTTATATGTTATCTCAAAAGCAGAATAATTATTTGCATTGCATTCATCGACAGAAAGTAAGTCTTTTTTTGTTGTATAACTTTTTTTCCTGAAGTGCACTGTCTTTGAGATACAGGGCGTCAAGATTCCTTGTCTTTAATTAAATTTTGATGCCCTATATTTCAAGAATGTTGCAATCTAGAAAAAAAAAGTTAGGACAAGAAAGGTTTAGTCTTTATCAATGAATGCAATGCAAATAATTAGACCTTGGCATAGCCTGTTAAATTTGAAAGGTTTTGGAAAATTCAATTTTACTAGAAAACAACGCATTCTATGAAGAAAATGCAACAGTACCTTTTTGTTTCAAATCTGAATTCTAAAATTAATTTTTTTTTAATTTTACAGTAACAACAATCTTTTTCAGCATAGAGAGCTAGCCCACTCTCAATTCTATGCCTCTGGTAAGAATACCAGATGAAAAACTGTGCAGAAAAAGACACTTTAAAGTAACAAACATGTAGGAAATTTCATTCCCATATCTCATTTTGTTCTTAAAATATTGAGAAAACAAGAAATTTATCTTGGAAACAGTGTACTTTAGGAAAGAAAGTTATATGGCAGGAAAAGTTTAATTTTTGTCAAGGACTGCGCCTGCCAAGTATTTGCACTCATTTTCAAGACACCCTGTATGTAAATGCCTTTAGTTAGTTAATACACTTTGTGCACTTGTATCAAGTAGATAAATAAAATACTCACCAGTTTTTGTTGGTTTAGATGATCCAACAGGGCACAAATTTTTAGCTCTGTGACATTCATCAAAAATAATAGGACCATCAAAATCTGGGCCACACCACTGCAATAATTGCTTTAAGCGAGATTTGTACTTCCCACCAGCAGTATTTGATTCACCAATCAAAGCAGAATATGTTGAAAATATAACACCTTTCTTTACATTTCCATTTATTGCAGATGATATCTTGGCATATTTAAATTTATTTAGTGCATGAACTTCAATCTTTCCTGCACCTATATCTCTGAGATCACGTTCTGCATCATATTTTAAATCATTTGAGACCGATATCCAAATGGCTCTCTTACGATTCTTCAAATAGTTTTCCAGTAATATACCAGCAATTGTTCGACCCTTACCGACACCTGCACCATCACCTACAAAGCCATAGGAAATTCTTACTTTGATTACAAAAGAAAAAAAATAATACCAACCAATGAGAAATCCCGCTCTGGTACCATCTGGTAGAATATGTTCATGTTGTTGCGAAGCGTAAGTAATACTTTCTAGTTGCAGAGCAGATAAGTGACCAATTTTAATTGTATCTTCAGGTATTGAAAGTTTGTACCTAAGGAATTTATAAATGAATTATTGTAAAAAAAAAAGTTAATCACTTCAATGCAAGAAAAAAAATTGAGACGAAAAAAACAATTGCCCTTCTTAGTCATCCCTTTGTAATTACCATAAACAGTGCAGAATTCTCAATTGTTCGAAATGTTAACTTTTATGCAAATATTCAACAAGTCATTGATGATTTCTAACAAAAGATTAGCACACATTCGCAATTCTTTTCTTCTTTAGCTGAATTCATAACTCTAATAACTGTGTAACTATCATGTCTATATGAACATTATAATTCATATACAGAGTGTGACACATAAAGCTTAAGATTTCTTAAATGTAACACCCTGTATATTTTGTTTTCTTTTTCCTCATTCAATACTGATTACAACAATATAGCTTTACGGAGGTCTAAACCAAAAAGTTTCGACATTATTCAATCTTTTCTTGTAAGACAGGCCGAAATATTGGTCAATTTTTAAAATGTACCAACCCTGCAGGTGCACACTGGATATTAAGACAAAGCTTCAACTAATCAAGACCATATTCTTATATGAGTAAATACAGTGTGTCAGAAAGAAAGTAACATACAAATTCATTTCATAAAATCAAGTTAACTTACAATAAAAAAATGTTAAATTAATAAAACATTTCTATAACAGGTTCTTTAAGCAAGCAAGATAAGACATATCAACTGTAAGCGAACAATACCTCCTATCTACATAGGAGACATTACAGATATAAGGTGGTATTGTTCACTCACAACCAATGTTTTATTTTTTGATTAGATTTTTTGTCCAGAATAATCTCCCTATTTAGCGGCCAAAGTTATAAATCACCCTGTATATTCAGCAATAAACACGAAAATTCTAATTTTAAACACTTTTTAAAATGCAGCTGTGCTGTACTAGATAGAACTTGCATTGATAATAATGTGGTTGACAATGTTCACCGACGCTCTCGCCCAATTATGCATGGTCCCAAGATATTATGTTCGTTATTATTATTTACTGTCCTTTACCTATTAACTTGTTTAAATTCAGAAGAGAGAGTAAAAGACAATGACGTATCTTGTGAAGTTTATCAAGCATATAAGTGAGATTTTTCAAACTGCATCGCAAGCCACGACAAATTGATAATAAATGATGTTGAACACCTTTTGCTCAATTTTTTTATATTAATTCTACACATGTACTGATTTGTACTTTTATGTACTACCCTCAAATATAAAATATGTAGCAAGTGCATACCCTGATCTTGTTATTATAAAATTTTACTGAGTCTTGTTCTTCCTAAAATGATGCCCTGGCAATTTATATACAGGGTGATTCCGAAATAAAGGGTATCCTTTTAATAGGTGATAAGTGAGGCTAAAACAAGACAAAAAATGAAAAACGAAGTGGCTCCGTGAAAGTTGAAAATTTTGACAATTTTCCTAAATATTAAAAACTGAAGCCATCTCTGGTTAGAAAAAGAAAAGTGTTTCTTGTATTGTCGCCTTAAAAAGTGAAAGTTAAGGAGATTTACGGTGTTTTTAAACCCTTGTAGTGCAAGAATGAGAATTTACCAGACATGCCCATTTTCTTGGAACTAATACTGCAGCTGTAGTAGCACAATGAACAATAAATGCCATCATAAGCTACCCTCTGGACATTTTACAACTTTCCCTTCTTAAATCTGAAGTATGTTTAACATGCAGGGTTGTTGAAATTCGTTAAAACAGTAAAAAAAATAATAACATAATTTATGTTACGAACAATTAGACTCCAGTCTCACAAGCAACATTTTAATCCCTTATTATTTAGTCACATGAATAGGAAACATTTTGAATGGCAATGGATTACTCATACTACTTGAATGAAACTTGCGTATGGAAGGTACTACTAGCTATCACCTCTGTATTTAATTCAATTTAATAAATTCAACCAATTTTTATTTATGTAGCATAATGCTTATTGAAGTTTTTGGTTCTTCGGAAGTTTACAGAAAAAAATCACTAACAGTAAAATTTTAATATTTTTCCGTTTGCAGATTAAAAAGTAAAAGTTCCTACTGGTTATTTATGGCATTGTAGAAACCAAATAAACTATTATACCCCTCACATAAATAGCAAGAGCTACCTGTCAATAACAAGGACAGTCAGTCAACCCCTATCGATTTTTGCTTAAGTAAAAGTATGAGAGCAGGACCGGCTTGGCTTAGCGATTAAACTTCAATCGCATTTTTCTCGGAAACTATGCAATTTTTACCTACCGTTTTTTATCGCAAATGTATGTACTATCACACTGCTATCCACCTTTAAGAAGATACCCTTTATTTTAGAATCACCCTGTATACCAAACTTCATATCAATTGGTTCAGAAGTAGGAAAAAAAAAAAGGAAAAGTGAAACTGATGTCAGATCCACCCAGTATAATAATATTATTTAGAAAACAAATATTTTCATGTTTTATATCTTGTTTAAAGTAAGCACACAAAATATCAAATGCAAATTCTAAATTAAGTTAATTGTTAAGTTTATTTAATTAGTAAGAGTAAACATCTTAGAAAATTCTTGAGTAAATATTTTGTTTCTGAAGATTATTCCGGCAAAGGAGCAGTAGCACCGAACCATTTTAATATTTAATTGATGAACTCCTTAAATAATTAAGGAGCAAAATCAATAAATGTAAATAAACAATCCAGCAGTATCAGCAAATACACTTTGCTACAGTTACACAGTTAAATTGTAGTATATTACAATTTAAAAATGGATTCACATCTTTGCTACAAATGCATTATTACATAGTCTCAAGTTTAAACATAGTAATATGTAATCTGACCTTTTACCTAACCTTTTACATACTTTTTCTATGTAACCAAAAACATAAAAAAATTCACTTAAGCGTAATTTTAATTATTCTTTAGTTTTTAATAATTTGAACATAATGTTGGTTTTCTATGTATATGTATCATAAGAGAATAAAAAGAAATATGTGACAATTCTGACATAGAGTGTATTATACCCAACTAAATCACTTTAACAGGAATTAAACATGGAAATGTTGTAACTAAACAACAAACACACTTCAACAAAAATTAAACCTTGCATGGGGAAGTGAGTTTGTGCATTTCAGATAATTTTACACATACTGACTAATTTGGCCTGAAAAGCATTGAATTAACATTCTGGAGCAAAAGCACGTTTTATGTTTATTGAGCATACTGACACAACAATATGGCTGTGGTAACTACAATCACGTGCAGTCAATCACAAACAACTAAAACTTGAAAAGGTACCAAGGTACAACCAAAGTTGTAGAATTAGGTTAGAAAGATTAAATTAAAAAAGGTAGATATACTAAAATATACTTGATAACTTAAATAGTGCAAAAAAATCTAAGTTTGTTTTTCAAGTTTCCTGGTTAAAACAGCTGGCAGACATGACAAACTGTGCTTCAGGGAGCATCCTTCACATTGTTTTCACAATGTGTTTGCGCATCCCAATCCCCTGCTATATCTACTGTATTTAATATGTATGGGATTAAACTAACCTAATCTAATTTTCAAAAGCTGATGTGTATTTAATATTCTTGAATACACATTGTGATTGTTGATCTTGTTCATGAAACTGATTTCATAGTCAAAGCTTCATTATAAAGACTTAAAGCTAATATATTAGACAGAAAAGACTGTATTTTCTTTAATGTTATTTTGTGGAACTCCATGTTTATGATAAAGCATAATACAATACAATATTCCACTTTGCATAACCTTCATTTATTAGCCTAATTTGTTTTGAAATTTATACATATCAGTATCAAAGGCACAAATAAACATGTTATGGTAACCAACTAACTTGATCCAAGATCCAACCACAAGTTACGATCTTCAATCTTCATCCAACACATCTAGTAACAGCAATTTTATAAGGTCAATCTACTCATCCATTAAATTTACTTTGTGTTTGTAAATTTCAAATGCTTCCAAAACATCTAGTTTGTGTTTATTATTGCAAAAAGTGTAAAAATGTAACATGGTTGTTTGTAGTCATAGAGTGATTGCATTCTATCAAGTGTTTTGCATAAATGGATTTGTTTGGATGTTTTTGATTGTAACAGCATACATATTTGTTAGCTGGTTACCATAACAACTCAATTATTTATGCCTTTCACAATGAAATGCATCAGGCAAATTAATATAATGTAACGCGCCACCCCTACAATATTCTAGAAAAAGTCCCGAACAGTCTCGAACATGCTGGTCGAATGTGCCGGAGAAATCTCGAACTATCGAGACTCTTCCACCGTCGAATGTTCCAGAAGGAACGCGAACTTTCTGGGCTCATCAAGAACCACGCGGAAACGAATATAAGGCGGCGTTGACCGAGCAGAAGGCAGTCCTACAGTCAATCAGCTAGTAGTTATGAACGAAATAAATGTTAAATAGTGATAAATAAATTCTTCTGTGCGTAAATAAATAAATAATTTAGTGTAAATAAATACTGAAAATAAATTGTAATAAACTTAGTAGTTAATTAATATTAAAAATAAATAAACATTATATAAAAAGAACATTACAATAATAATAAAGTGGAATATTGTATTTCTCTTCAACTCGAAATTTATTGCATCCTCTTGCACTTCAATACCAACTGCATGTAATTGTATTTTCTATAACTCGAACAAATAATCGCGCCCCTTGGATTTCGAGTTATGGAGGTTCTACTGTACTTTATCGGAAAAGACTTAGCCATAAAACAATTAAAATAAAGCATTTAGGCAATTGACCTGCTGTATTGAATAACTACTATAAAAAAACTTAGAAGCCTCATGATTCCTCGTACTGCTTTCTTAACCTCATCATTCATTCTCTATTGCAACATTAGGTTCAAAGTTATTAGTGCAAATTTTAAATAGTAATAACCAGTAGTTAACATTTTATACAGATCTACAAGGTAATAATGAAATAGAATAAATTTAATGGGTAATTAGAGATGTCCACTGATAACATTTTAAATTTAAACCGAGTCCTTTTTTTGAAAAAAGGGGTGTTTCCACGTTTTGAGAACTGCTGGTTTTCAGAAAAATTACTTACAATGTCATCATACCATAATAAAGATTAAAACTTGTTGAAAGTTGTTTTTATTTATTTAATCTTCGTTTTAAGTTATAGGAATTCCAGTTCAGTGTTTTCAAGCACAGAACTAACCTATCCTAATTTCGAACATTTGCATTAAAAACAGCTGAATACTTAATTACTGTTAATTTAAAGCAAAAATCTGCAGATTATCTTTACTGTGGTACCAAAAGAAAATCATCCAATTAAAAGACCTTCAAAAGAGACGCAAAGGCATCAAGACATAAAACATCGTTTGACTCTCTTGAACAGCATGATGATTGCCTTCGTCATTTTAAATGTGTTGTTTGCATTCATGATTACATTTCATATAAAGAAATGGGGATTGAGGGATGGATTGTATCAATTTAGTCAATCAATTATACAATTTTATTGGCGTAGGGCGTAAATCATCGGTACAACAAAACAAACAATAAATTATAAAAATTGTGCATTTTTGCTGTCGTCTTATTATCACTTTTGAGAGAATTCTGTTAATTTATTACTTTACCTTCCTCAATTATGTACAAACGATGCAAACTATACACCCACACTCAAAAGACTAAATGTCAATAATTAATAAATAAAGGATTAACACCTGGTAAACAAAGAAGAAACAATAATAAGAAAAAATTACACACAAAGCGCAAGAAACCCTTTAGTATTAAGAAACTAAAGCAAACTGCCCTTGAATTAGCAAATTTTTAACATTGCAATGGCCTCTCTTTTATGTTTATACAGGTGAACAGCAAATGCAATGTTAATGTCAATGAAATCATCTCAATGTAACTCAGATAACGGCATACACGTAATTAATTGCCATTTTTTTTCTTATAACTTTATTTTGCATTCCAAAAACTCTAAATTTTCTTAAATTTCAAAGGGGTGTTTCTCTAAGAAATGAAGGGGAGGTTTCTAAAAACCTTGAATAACTCTTTAAATAGTAAAATTATTAAAAATCGCTGAAATGCTTTGAGCTTGCTTTGGAGGGGGACATTTAATAATAACCTACTCTAGTCAGTTGGAAAACTTTCACCCTCCCCCCAACCACCCCCTCCCTAAAATTTTAAATGGCACTGCCCCATGTGTGATATATCTTCTTAAAGGGTATGACATTCTCAATCTTTTACATTAAAGAAAGTCAAAATTGGACCAGCCGTTCATGAACTAGAGACAGAAACGTATTGATTGAATTAAATACATTTTTGGCTCTAATTCACAAACAGCTGGGCCAATTTTAATTTTCTTTAATGTAAAAGATTAAAAATTTTATATCCTCAAAAATGATATATCACACATGGGGTAGTGCCATTTAAAATTTTAGGGAGGGGATGGTTGGGGGGAGGGTGAAAGTTACCCAACTGACTAGAGTAGGTTATTTAATGTCCCCCTCTAAAACATACTTAAAGAGGTTTAGCAATTTTTGATAATTTTACTAATTAAAGAGTTATTCAAGGTAGGAAGTTTTAAAATGATCACCCTGTATAACTGCCACTGAATTGGTGGTTAAATTTTTTTCGAACTATTTCAATATCAAATTCTCAAGCGTAAAATGGACAATGTTGCATCTCTGTTTGCGCATCACTAAGCACTCCAAAATTGTTATATTTCAAAACAAACTCCAATTCCTCATTTGCTTATTGCTTATATTTGCAAAAATATAAAGAAGAAATAAACTGTTCACTAGAATATCAACAGCTTACCAAACATCTGCAGGTGCAACTGATGATAAAGATGCTGTCTCAACAACCGGGTCTGGATGTTTACGACCAAGCTTCAATTTAGCAGGCATATAATCAGCATAGGTTTCAGCTACACCTAATTCTTCATCATCAACCTGTTGAAATTTTGTTTATTGCTACAATATCTGCTCTACATTTCTAAACGTATAAAAATTATTTTATTTTGAATACCTCCTCTTCTTCATGTTGTGGTGCTAACTGTTTCGCATCAGCGTTCATCCACATAGAAGCAACAGCTTTACTGCTAAGCTGTGGACCCCATGGATGTCCAGCAGGATTGGCATACATCAAAGTTGAGAGATTTTGTAAAAATGGATTCTGCATATAAGGATTATTCATATTCATGCCCATTACTGCCATCTCCACTACAAAAATAGTCATTATTAATAAATGAATTGAAACGATCATAATAGCATGTAGCAACAAAAAAGGGTTGTTAGTGCTTTGCTTTATCATGCCTTGGAAATAATATAACCAACCAGCAAACCTATATTAAATTAAAAAAAAAAATAAAAAAAAAAGTAGTCTACCACACATATTAGTATCTACAATAGATAATAATATCCAGAACCATATCCTCTTTAAATATTTCTTGAAGGAATAATTCAGATACAATTCTGATGTATAGGCAAAAAGAAATAAAAGATGAAATAAGAATTAATTTTTTTTAGTTATAACCTGCATGCTAAACTGAGCTATTCACAGCTTGCAGCAAAAGTCGACTTACTTTGCTGCAAAAGTTGTGCAGCGTTGAAGCCAGATGTAGGAGGAAACATGGTCCCCATATTCAGAGGACCACCTAAACTGCTTAACATACTGGCCATTGCAGCCATGCTGTTCATGCCGCCATATGCTGATGGCGGTGCACCCACTGTGAAATTTCAATATTTCTTTAACGCATATTTTTTAAAACCGTTTACTCAATATCAAGGCAACACTACTTACATCCCAAATAAATTTAAAATACAGTAAACAAAATATACTAACTAGCTGCGTTTCGCATCATATCAAAACCAGGCTGAAAATTAGGTGGATATTTGCTATTGGCTGGCATATTCATTGGTATTTGTTTAATATTACTCTTCTCTGCTTCCTCCTTTAACTTACTTTCCCTGGATTCTCTTGATTCCAATATACCAGCGGCAGCTGCAAGATCCTTGCCACCACCTGCAGAATACAGAAGTAACACAAAAGAGTAATAAAACTAGCATTCACGCAACTTACCAGGTACTTGAATTTTATCAGGATCTTCATCATCATCGAAATCGGAACCAGAAGATTCATCTATTTCGTCATCCATGGTTGACTTTTTAGACTGTTAAAAACACAATCGGTCTATTTATTGCAAAAGATTACTAAGCACCTATCACTTGGTTAGTGTTTGTTTTTACAAATGAGATGGCATATTATTAAACAAAAAATCTTAGGCACTTGGGTCTGTATTAACACTACTAACAGGGTTAAATTTTTATTATGAAACAAATATGGCGCAAACCAACGCCCTGTAATTATTACAATAAGCTTTTCTTGATCAGAATCCATGCAAAAGTTATTACAACAACCCTAGGGTAGGCTAAGATAGCAATTACAGACGAAAGTTTTTTTTTCACTTTTTGGGGTTATGAATTTTTAACAAAGCATAACGTGGAAAAAAAGCTAAATTGCGCAACAATTTTTGATTTAAATGATACAAGAGTCAATCTAATCCTTATCCATAAGCATGTTATTTCAAATTAAGTCGTAAAGAGAGTTATAATTGCAAAAAAATGAATGATTACTCGACAACGAAAAGAAGTACATAAAAAAATTACATTACCATTTTTACACATTCCCTTGCATGCAAAGCGGATATTGTGACCGTCACTTTACCTAAAGTCTGCCAATTCTACGTATACTAATCACTTTTATTCAAACAACAAACTTACAGATCGTTTAGAACGCGGCATTGTCAAAAAAGTTGTAAAAATCTCGCATTTATTACGAACACGCCAACGCCATCTTAATTAAATTCCCACAATGCACTGCGAAGTGCCAACATTGATTTCTAGTGACAGAAGAATTAAAAGACACCAAAAATAGGGACTTTTTATTGCAAACGAACTGCTAAAAAGCAGAAATGTTTTGGTTTATTTCATCCAATCAGCTGCGTCCTACGTGGCGCCAAGTTTAAACTAGAATCTTTAAGTAGAAAGCGACCCATACACGTTACATTGGAAATCTATTCCTGTTAAAACAATAAATAACATTTGAAAAGAAGTCTTTTCTTGTTTTTAATCATTCTTCTTCATTACACTTTTATTTACATAAGCTAAATATAATTAGGTTTTTATTTACATTTTTTATTGGATCCTTTTTTCTAGGTAAAATAGCGTCTACTTTAATCAAATAAATTTACTAAATGTTTATAGTGGGTTCGAGTTGACGTTGCGAGCAGTTCGCTGCGAATCTGCGAACGCTGGAAGCAACAAGCAAACGCCCGAATGATAAACGATTGTTCAGTTTGAAACAGAAAGCAAATTCTACGAGATGGCCCCGTAAATGGAGCATGACAAAAGCACAGCGTGATTCCTTGTAACAAACTATCTTCCAAGGCTTCATTTTCGAATTATAACGGTTTCAATTTAAACATTCCACCAAATAGAAACGATCCGAAAATCTTAAATATCTGCTTATTAACGTTCTTCTTAATAAGAAACATTTATTGTGGAATATGTGAACTAACATCATCATTAAAATTTCAAAAACCTGTTATCACCCGTTTTAGGAAAATCAATTTCTTTAGCACAAGGCATTTTTAAAAATGTTTTTAATACGCTATTATCCCGTATAGCTTCCGGGAAAGAATAGACTTAAGTAGTTCCCGCCTGTCATAAAAGACGACTAAACGGTTACCTCACCATAAGCGATGCCAAGCACAATCGCAATTACACCCCCACCCTGAGGCATTCAAGATTGCTAAGTAATGCTGGCCATTCGATGGCAATGTACGATCTTAGATCGCAACATTTACGTGGCGGCACTGACGAATAACAGAACGCAGCGGATCTAGATGAACATTTCTCTGTCAAGATGTAATCAGTCGTGCCGAAGGTTGTATGACACAGGCGTAATTGTGCTGCGAACGGTGGCTTCGGAACACTGGGCAATCTCACATCGTATTTCGCTTTACTCCCGTATCAGGCTCTGCGGAAGAGAACAGAAGATTTTTGGATACTCGTGAAAACAACATGAATGAACTGAATAAAAAAAAGAGCCAGGAAGGTTAGAAAAGAAAAGTCAGCGGCTGAACCGGCTACGAGTAATTCCCAACCGGAGGCCGCCGCACCTAGTTCATCTCGCGCCGGCACTAGAGAGGGATGGTTTTCCAACCCTGCGAGCTTCAAGAAGGGTCACTTGGAAGGGAAGACCTCTCGCAGTGCTGAAAAAACGCAAAAAAGCCTAAGCAAACAAAGCAAAGCAAACTGAGAGTCACGATTGCGAGGGCTGATTTCTCCAAAACGCGGTTCACAACCATCGAGTCTACCCTATAACCTATAAATTGCCTTGGGGCAATTCGTGGAAAAGGAGATCTTCTTAGGCAGGCTGGAGAGAACCAATAACATTCCTACCAAGTTCTGGAAAAGTATGACTGTTATCCCTCCTACGTGGAAGGGTACAGACTTGTCTTAGAAGTGGATGAACCTTCCCTCACAAAAATGAGCTATAATACCTGTTATGAGATGGTCAATGGTATTTAGACAGATCCAAAATCGGAGAAACCTGTTCTCTCTTGACAAGGTACGTGATAGTGTTTCATGAAGAGGTCTTTTCCATTATGACCTGCGTACTTAAGAACCTTGGTGAAAGTTACTTAGTACGTATTAGTATATGTATGTTAGGTATGTATCGATAGCCAGTCCTGGTCGCTTCATTTATTACATCACGCCTAGCCGCGTTGTGCCAAAAGAACTGGATGGTTCTCGTATGAATCCTAGGTCACCCTGGCGTAAGAAGGTAAAAACGGCGATGACGCCTTGACCCGGAAGGATGCTGCTGGCCCCTTCTCGAAACCAGAGTTGGTTCAAGGTATCTTCTTCTGATAAAGAGACCTACCGTCAAAACTGAAAATTCACTGCTCAAACAGAACAAAAGAGACATATGGATAGTTATCGTCCTTATCGGTCATGCTCATCTCAGTAAGCACCTCAACACTATCAAACTTCAAGAAGATCGGTTTTGTAGCTATTGCAGTAAAAACGTTGTATGAGTGCATCCCCATAATGATGAAAAGGCACCGCAACCCTGGAGCTGCACTTCTCAAGCCCAAGGACATTCAAGAACCCCAGATAGAGGCTATACTGTCCTTTGCATCAGCAGTGGACCTTTTACAGGGCAACTAATCATAATACTAGTTCCCGAGTAACAACTTCACTGCGGCTTGCACTTGAGTGTTGCGGCTAACGCCACGCCGTACAACATACATATTATATATACAACATGCTATTGCTTAATAGCAAGTTACATTTTTAGAGACTATTACTTGGCAACTAATAAAACAATTTGTTCCATACTATGTATGTTGCCTGCATTAAACTGGTATCGCAGAACGATCTAGTTCATTTTTCTTATAGTAGGAGAGCCAACGATGCTAAATGGGGATTTACTCGAGCGTCGTAGGGACCTATTGGATTTTGAAGATTTGATGGTAGAAAGAAAAACAGGTTATGCGATGTATACCCTTTCACCGATGGGGGGAGCGTCTACAGATTTTCAAAAATGTAAAAAAAGCTGTGATGTGCGTGTCAACAATGTCCACGTCAACAATTCATTGTCATGTCAACAATTTAGACATTATGAATGCACATGCGCAAAGCTGTTAAACTTGATTTTTCCTTTATTATTTAAATCTTAAATAGTTTATTACAATAATTTTTATTTGACTTAAAGTATATATGTGAGGGCAAATAGGAGGCACGGGGAATTGTGAGATGCTTAAGTACGTTCAAGTCTAATGTACGTATAGAATAATTTTGATTAGAAAAAAAATAAATGCTAGGATGTTGTTCATCATGTTTGCATTTGTTTTTTCAATTAATAAAATCTTTTGCATTAAGATACCTATGTATACTAACTGCCACATTGCTAAAATTGCCCCCACCACAGTTTATACCTTACAGAATCAGTTGGATCGCTTCCCCTACATTTTGTCTTCCACTTCAAGAAACTCGCGGTCTATGCGCAGAGCACTATTTTCTGTCAAGAAGTAGAGGGATGAAAAAACCTAACCTTAACCTTCAAAAAAATAATCTCATAAAAGATTGTATTATTTAAATGAAATCAACTTGCATATTCTGTAAGTGAATTAGTGAAATTGTTGAGTGTTGGTAAGTTACATTAGTTGTGAAATTTGAATATCAACTGCATATATAACCTTCCCTACAAGCGCGCGGTCTACAGTTTAGCGTGCGCAGACCGAAAACCAGGAACACGAAAGATCAAAAAAACCACTCTGAGCGATCTAACTGATTCTGTAAGGTATAAACTGTGCCCCCACATATCCGAACTAAAAATCTTAGTATGGGCCTATGGAGCTATGAGTAAACATACTTGTAATTTTACTGATTCCATGGAAATAAGAATAAATACATAGGATTTAGTTTTTTAATGCCATTTTATTTAAATAATATTTTACTTTTTCTTTTCCATCTTCAGTTACTGTCACAGTCTTTTATAACTGAAAACCCAATTCATCAAAATTCTTATTCTTGGGCCTTTCAGCCATTTTGATTCTTGAATTGTCTTGAATATCTTATTAATGATCTTATTAGACATTTTGGCTTATTTTAGCACCTGTGTTTACAGGTTAGGTTTAACGAAAAATGTGCAGAATCCTACTTTATTTGCAAAGTTGACACATTGTTGACATTGTTGACACATTGTCGACATTGTTGACATTTTTGACGTGAAAAATCAATTGTTGACACGAAAATGTCAACAATCATTGTTGACGTGTCAACGCACATCACTGAGAAAAAGATAGTCACATGGTCAATAGTCAATACTCGAGCGCGTCAGATATTGATAGTGTATATGCCCCACGTGTCTCTGATACTGGAGGTATATTAATTTGCCAGTTTGCATGGTGGGGGTGGCTGTACAGAAGGGTAGAAAATGGGGGAAAAAAATTTATTTGAGCGCGTCAGATATTCAGAGGCGACGTTAAGTGAACCC
The DNA here is from genome assembly GCA_011009095.1 of Ignelater luminosus. Classification (NCBI taxonomy): domain Eukaryota; kingdom Metazoa; phylum Arthropoda; class Insecta; order Coleoptera; family Elateridae; genus Ignelater; species Ignelater luminosus. The sequence continues at coordinate 11,271 of VTPC01006586.1, read as the reverse complement.
GAAAGAAGCTCCCATTCAAAAGAGTGACGATTCGGACGTGACGTAATCTCGTGGTGGCTTTTTGAAAATGTAAAAAAAAATCGCCATTTTGAAATACACGAGCGCGTCAGATTATTATACAGGTGATTCAGCTTGATGTCCTGGTGCGGGTTGACCCTTAATCTGACGATTATTTGGATGGAATTTCTTAATCTGATGGTTTGAAAAAAATTTTTAAAAATTTTAAAAAATTTTTTTTTTATTTGTTTTAAATCACTAGCGCTCGGTTGCACAAAAATAATTTGATCATTGATCAAGTTGATTAATTGATTAGCCAATCTGATTGGATAAGTCTGAATATTTCACTACTTCTGATTGGATAATCATTTAATCAAGTGATTGATCAATCGATCAAGCATTTTTGTGCAACCCGGCCTAAATGTGACAAATAAAATGCATGGAAAATAGTATGAAAATGAAAAAATTTATTTCTTTTCATTATAATATATACACAAACAAGCCGGAGCGTTGTACATATATTTTATAATGCCACGAATCCGTATGATCAGCTGTGATGGCGTCATGGCGACGGAAAGTAGAGTAGGGATGGTGCGAGAGAGTAAGAGATAGAGAAAAAGTAAAAGGGAAAGAGAGGCGCGGAGTGGGGAATACATGTTTCACTGCAGCTGCACGCACTAAACTTTATTGACGATTTTTCTACTTTGGCTTGCGGAAATCGGCAGATTATATTTTTTCCATTATTCTTGAAGTATTTCCTTCAAAATAAAAAAAATTCGACTACGCTCGAGAATGTCAAGGTGACGTTTTTTTTGGAAGTTTGTGACCCTCCCACTCCCTTACGTCACGCTCAAATCGTCAGATTATTGAAATGCACACTTTTCAGCATGTAATTAACCCACCTTACTTTAATCTGACGCGCTCGAGTATTTCTAGCGATCGATTTTTTTTACTATTCTGATCAGCTGCCCTAGACGCACGACCCTATATAAAGGGCTCGTATATAGTGGAGGTACTCAACAGCGTGCGAGATATCCCCCTCTATGTTAATCTGCCGCGCTCGAGTAAATCCCCAAATCCCCTCTTGGGCTCCACTACTATTAATTTATGTTGGTTAGAAATTAAAATTTATCTTTTAAGAAAAACAACAATAAGAATAACCAAGCAATTATAAGTTTTGCCAACTTTCAAGTACTTTGCCAGGTATTATAGAAAAAAAGCGTACTATATCAATTATTCTGCTACAACATCTACAAGTACGGTTTTGCCTAGTTTCAAATACTTTAACTGTTTATATTTTCAAAAGTAATAAGCCACCAAGACCGAAACCGAAACGCTAACCATACTTCTGCATGCCTGATTGGTTTGGTACGCTCTATCAGTGACATCAGATTCGCCTCGCTCCAAATTCAAACCGACCGATAAAAATCAGACACAAAAACGTATGTGCAATAAGTTTTGAACAAATTTGCAATACATTTCCTTTGGCGTTTAAAGGTTGATGATTAGATTAAAAAAATTAGTGATTTTAGGTTTAACACTCTATTCGTACCTTCTCTCAACAATAAATTAAGGAAGTTATTAATTTATCTTCCTGGTGACTAAACAAACACATTTTCAAATGGAACCTATGGTCGATTCGCCTTATTAGTTACGGAATTATCAACCTTCAAAGCATTTCACTACAGCCTTCTTTAATAAGAATGTTATGATATTTCAACAAATAACAACGGTGCACCCTAAAGACAAGATGTCTAACGCAACTTTGAAGGCCGATAACTCTGTAACTTAAGACAAATAAACCAAAAGTTCCATTTAAAAAAGTACTTATGTAATCACAGGAATTTGTTGGTGTTATTTATTAACACCGTGCATAACATCCCAAGTGCCAGTACCAGGCATATTTTTGGTAAACTTTCCGCGTTTGTTACATGGGTGATTGTTGCAAATTTACTGAAGCAACAAGCACACTCGTTGATAGCAAAGAAATATGAAATTTGCCTGACAAGAGAGATATTCAGATAGAGATTCCAATTTTCCAAACATAATCTTTCAGTTTCCCAAAAGAAGAAATACGCAAACAATAGTTTTTATACGTACAAATTAAAATTCTTAAAACTTCTGAAATAGATTGAACATTTTTTTAGAACACACGATTGTTTGTTCGTGTAGTGTCTCCTTTAGTCTCGATCAGTATGAAATCTTGCCGGTAGGGTAAGAATACTTTACGATAATTGGTCTATTTTAAATTATCCGCTCTTGTTTCTTTCGCACTTTTATCCTCCATTTTTCTAAACAAACGTATGTTGACGTTTAGTTGAGGGTTAAGTTGCAAAATAAAAATTTAAATTAATCGATGTTAAAACACATCATCGATATTTAAAACTACACTAGCACAAAACAAAATCATCGAAAATGTCAATTGGTGTACCTATTAAAGTACTGCATGAAGCCGAAGGGCATTTGGTAACCTGCGAAACAATTACCGGCGAAGTATACAGAGGAAAACTAATAGAAGCCGAAGACAACATGAATTGTCAAATGACTCAGATTGCTGTAACTTACAGAGATGGACGTACAGCTCAATTGGAAAATGTTTACATTCGAGGCTCTAAAATACGATTCTTAATTCTACCAGATATGTTAAAAAATGCTCCGATGTTTAAGAAGCAAACCAAGAGTGGAACTGCTGGTCGTGGGAAGTCTGCTATTCTTCGAGCTCAAGGTAAAGTTTAAATTATTTATATTAGTTTTGTACAAAGAAAACTGGCCAATTATGTTTTCCAAAAACAATATTACTTATGAATTGTTTTAGCTGCTCGTGGAAGAGGTCGAGGAGTTAATCCTGCTGTACGTGGGCGAGCTACATGGCAAGGAGGACCTCCACAGCCTGGAGGGGTGCCTGGCAGAGGTGGCCGGTAAATTATTTAATAGATTTGTGTTTTAGATCATAGAACTTCTCTGCGGGCAATAATGCGATATATTAAAAAATAATGTAAACTTTAATCCGAAATGTACAGACTCCTAATAAAAATAACGAAACGACTATCTGGAAACTGTAAAGTTTTAAATAGCCAAATAGTATTGTAATAAGGATAATGAATGTCGCAAATCTATTGCTTAATTATGTATGTAAAAACTTTTCTTTTGTTTGATATTTATTTTTATAAGAAGTATTCACAATAAAGAAAAAATATCTTGTGTTCCTATTCTATAATTTAAATCCTGAGTGTATTGCCACTACACCTAACGTTAAATTTTCATAAGTTACGTTACGAAAACCTGCGGTCTCAATCATGGATTTAAAAGTGTCCTGAAAAGATAATTAACATATATAAACAGTAATCCATCTGGTAATATGTAAATTATGTACCTGATTAGGGAACTGTCTAATGCTTTCCACCAAATATTTGTAAGGTTTCCATTGTCCAGCAATTAATTGTCCTAAAAGTGGAATTACTTGAAAACTATATTGATCATACATCCTGAAACGAGATTAAATTGTAATAGCAGTCAGTGTTAATAAGAAGTAGAATTTACCATTGTGCTGCTGAATTTTCCAATTGACTAAATTCTAAACATAAAAATCGTCCACCAGGTTTTAGAACACGATAAGCTTGCTCTAATACCTATAAAAGAAATAAAAGCTTGTATTCTATATTGAATTTGTATTAATTTTAAAATAAATTGATCCTCAATTCAGGCAATATGAGATTAAAGTTTTATAAATTATTTCTTTTTATGTATTTTGCTGTCTCAATATTGCAAGGTTCTATGTAACAAACTTAATTAACACAATAATACCGCTGCAGCTATTGCCTTAAACATACATTAGGCAACATTCAATTAAAGATCAGAAGAGTATCAAACAAAAACCTTTACCTTTATTTAGAAGAATTAGAAATCTTTCGGGCAAATAAGTTGTAAAGGTAAGAAATATAACAATTTGAATTTTCTGAAGTAGATACTGAATTTGTAGCATGCAACTGAAAGATTGGGCTGCTGAAGTAACAAAGGCCGATCATGGTAATACTTCATTATTAGATTAATTAACCAATTTTTAAGTATTTTGCCACAAGATCTAGTAGCCGACATAATATCTAATACTAATGGATTAAAGCGATTTAAAAAAGTTACCCAGCATGCCCCTGATATTTTGTGCATTTATGATTTCCATGGTGTAAAAAATAATAAAAAGACTCTGAATAAATGATCTGAAAACAAATACAACAAGGTAAGCCTTGAAATATCATTATTACAGCAAAGAGAAAAGATTTGTGAATATATTCGGTATGTATTGTATGCTGACGGTCAATTAGAAATTAACAGATCAATGTCATTTTTAAAGGTTATTGTAAAATTGATTGATTTTTAAAGTCAAATTGACAAATAATAAAAACCTTAGTTCGGAAACCTAAAAATCATATGGGTTGTGATCCATATTAAATGATGCTGATATTTGCAAAATCATATGCTTACACTTTTGGGACTAAGTTGTTCAATTGGGAAGTATAATAACCAGCATGGCATTTGTTTGGGAAAGTGTAAAAGTAGTGAGTGTGAAAACTGCATGCTCTGGAGGTACAAGTCTGATGCCAATGGCAGGTCATGCCTTCGGTCATATAATGAACAATTTGTAGCCTGTTGTATTAGTATCCATTGATATATAAAAAACAGACGAGCATATACTTGTGTATTGTGTATGTGTATTGAACATTCGAACATAAGAATAATTATATGTATAATGTATTATACACCATTAGTACCAAGTAAAACACTAAATAATAGCAAGAATCATTAACTAAATATCCTGCTGAACCAAATAATTAGAAAACAAACATAAAATATGTATTTATAAAAAACTGCTAAAAATGAAAAAAAATGTTCTAAACAATATTTAGTATCCTCCACTAATGCCCTTGTTTTGTGCTGAAAACCTTTCAGCTCAAGTGAACATAAGCAACGGAGAGCCAGTTGCAGACTACTGGTGTCGATTTTGGCTTATATAATGGACTTTGACTAGTGCATTTGTTTCATTTCATATAAATGTCATTACACCTAATCCACTTATTTTACATTCAGTGTAAAAAGTGACACTAGTGGTAAAAACACTAATTCCAAATAAGCAGGCTTATTAACTTTCAACTCATGGGTAGTGTACATTATAAAAGGGCTGCTTGTCTCATACTCGTATTTATAGTCACTACCTGACCCAAACTCCAGTAAGCATATGTTGGTTTAGTGCGAATGCTCAACTTACAAGTTGCCCGTTTCTTTACCCTGAGGCTGAGCATGTGTCATTTAAAGTATAAGGTGTTAAAGCCAAATTTTCAAGTCAAGTTTTAACTATGAAATTGAGTAGACCTCAAGTTTGAGCTTGTATCAAGTACTGATATAAATATGGGCATTAGTGAAATGTTCATATTAAACTAAGTACAATACATTAACTCTCATTATCAGATAAATACACATTTAAAATATAGTATCAATTACCTTATCAATATGAGTACAATTTCTAATTCCAAATGCTATAGTATAAGCATTAAACGATTCATCTTCAAAGGGCAGATTTTCAGCATTTCCTTCTTTCCAACTAATAAATTTTGGATCATACCCTAAGTTTTCACTTCTAGATTTGCCTACACTTAACATGGCAACATTTATATCACACACAGTTACGTGGCAATCAGTTTGACAATGATCGTTTACGATATAGTTTAAAAACCTAAATGCAATATCTCCTAAAAACTATTGTTTAGATTTTAAGTGCTGATTATTTTACTATCGTATCTACCTGTACCACCAGCTACATCCAATAATTGTGTACCTTGAGTTGGTCCTAATCTGTGCATAAAAATGTCTTTCCAGATTCTATGTATACCTAAGGACATGGCATCGTTCATCTTATCATATGAAGTTGCAACATCTTCGAATACTTTGTGAACTATTAACATATAAAGTTAAAAGTCTAATTAAATTAGACATATAATAATATTTACCTTTCTCTGATTTCTCACTTTCTTTAACTTGCTCATATCCAAAGTGGGTATATTTCAAATCTTCAGCTTCTGCTTGATTATGCACAGACCTTGTTAAATTCAAAGGTTTGGTAAGTATACGTCTTGACGACGTAAGTAGTGTTAACAATTTCATGTCTTATATTTATTATTTGTACTAAATAAGAAACTCCATGACATTTACTTAGGTTAGTTTTAGTTTATTTAAGAGGTTATGTTGCTATGTAAAGTCAAGCCAAGTAGAGGTTGGGTGAAGAAAATTATCATGACACAATGCTGTACAAGCTTTATTTCTTTTCCCAGTTATATTTCACTTATTAAATAAGTTCTAATTGTATATAATTTATATATTTACTACGTAACTTTACAACAGAATATTCTTATTTAACAATTTGGAAATTAATTTTATTTAGGTTTCCAAGCTTCTATTTTTGGAACAGTGGTGCTATAAGGTACATATTGGCCGGTTGTGCCGCTTAGATTTTCAGTATGATCGGCCATCCACTTGTATTTGGGTCTACCAGGATCCTTATCAGGGGGTAAATCTGTTTTATAATGCAACCATCCAAACCACTCAGCAGGAACTTGACTACCATCATATTCCAAGCCTTCAAACAAAATGTTTAGTGATATTAATTATTAGTGTATACATACATTAGTGATTACGGTATTGAGGAGCATATTCTACCCAGCGATTACGTCCATAGAAAAATCTTGGATTTTCATAATATTTATTTCCATATTTGTCAGTACCAATAAGAGTACCTAGTTTTAATTCATCCATTCTAAAAGTAAAAATATTAAGATAAAAGGGAATTGTGGATTTATCAGATCGTTCTGTTACATAATAAGATGCATACCTATACAATTTGTAAAGGGAAGCTCTTATACCACCGGACTCCTTTATTATATTTAAAAGAGTTCCGAGTTTATTGAGCCCAAAATAACTCATTTTGCTGTTTAAAAAGTAATTTATTTACATTTATGAACAAATCAGATGTCAAAATCAACCATTTTAATTTTACTTCGTTTTTTTTTTTACTTAATGGACGTTTTGCATAAAACAAGAATACCAAATTATATACACATCTTCTTGTCATATAATATTGTGAAGTCTTCAGATGTTAAAGAAATTAAAAAATACCTATACATCTTTATGCTTTTTTATAAGAGTTTTATACATGTAGGTTTTAAGTATTTTAAATATTAAATAAATTAATACCAAATCCTAACAATGTCAGTTTATTGTGATAGAAGTTCATTATAGAATCTGTCCTTAACTAATTTTGTTTGACAGATTTGACATTTAAAACAATAACGCAAAAAGCATGCCTGGTATTTCAAACTCAAGATAATGTTTAACTTTTAATGTATGTGTGAAATTGGTTGTTTTTACTAATTTTAGTGTGTATTTGCATTAATAAATTAAAAACCGTATTGGTAAGTAATTTAAGTATATTATGAGAGTACAGTTTTTGCTACAGAAGTATAATGTGTTGTTAAAAATGTGCAAACAAAACAACTTTGGTTATATAGAACTATAATCAATCACTCGTAATTTACTTTATTTATCTTATAACAAATAATTTGATATTATACACTATACATAATATAAAAATTCGAATATTCTTATACCACATATCTTGGGTATGGTTAAGTGAACTGTTAGAAAATTGTCCATTACCTTTGTTTTCCATTTCTACTAATCAGCAAATACAAAATGAACATACATTAAGTTTTTAAAATTCTCGCGTGTAACTTTTCAGATTTTCTTGTAATACCATCATTGAAATTTAACCCAGTTCTGATAATACAGAATCCAACTCTTGTTGCAACGTTACAGATTCTTCTTTTTGTTTATTTAAATCATCTTGAAGCCTTTCTACATTTGTTTTCAACATATAGTTGCCTTTTTTGAGGGCAGACAATCGACCTTCATGCTTACTCGTTCGTGTCGAAAGATTTTCTTTTTTCTTTTCATGAGGAGCATCTTCAGCTTCACTCATGCTTTTTTCTGATTCACTGTCTGTTTCACTAGATTCTGATTCGCTCTCAGTTTCTGTTTCTGTCTCTGTCTCTTCTTCCTCTTCTTTCTTTTCCTTTTCTTCTTCTTCCTCATCGCTATCACCACTTACTTCTTTTAACATTGCATCCATTTTTGCAACCTAAAAGTGATACATTTTTAAAGAAATCAAGAATTTAGAAAATCTAGTTACATACTTCTTTTTGTAGACCTTTATATTTCTTCTTCTCTTCTTTCATAGCTTGTTGAAGCCTTTTGATTTGATTCTTTAATGCCATTCTTTCTTTCTTAGCATTATCTTCTTTATTCTTATAACTTCTCAGTTTACTTCTTAATTGTTTGAGTTCGCGTTGTACTCGTTTTTCTCTCTTTTCTTCATTATCACTTCCACCACTATCTGATTCTATTAATTCTTCTTCTTCATCATCAGATTCACGTATGCTATCTTTTTTATCTGATAATGAAAGTCGTTTACCTATGTAAAAAATGTAGTAGTCTTAATATAATGTAATGGAATTAAATTCTAATATAAAGTATAAAGTATCAACATTAACATAATCGAAGACTTATTTGCTTTTATTGTAACTAACCTCCTTGTACTGATTCCATTAATTTCTTTTCTAAAGCTTGTTTTTGTTTACGCACTTCTTCTAATTCACTCTTTGTGTTATCCAACAGGCTAGCCGCATCGTGGTATTTCAATTCTAATTCTTGAGCTACTTTTCTGGCATCAGCCGCTTCTGATTTTAAAGATGTCATTAACTGTAAAAGATAAATGAAAAATTTTTTCTTTTGACTATTCTAATGAAATACACACCTTTTCATCAGCCTCAGCGTTCACAGCAGGTGTAGGTTTTTTGTTTACTTTTTCTTTATCAAGTTCTGCTTCTAATTGTTGTATACGTGTTACTAAGCGTTTATTATCTCTAATCAATGTTTCTTTGTTTCTTAATTCCAAGTTTAACATTTGTTTTGTACTTTGTAAGTCATCTCGTACCTTATCAATATCATCTAATTCGTCTGCTTCATCAGTTGTTATCTCTTCCTAGTATACAAAGAAGTTTTAAACAAATGTAATTAAAAAGAATATATAAATGGAATGTAAGTTGTACTGTAAGAAGAGTATAAATTGATATTGTCATTTGATATTTAACTAGAACTCTCTCTAAAGTAGCAAATGATAATTAAACTTAAAAAAGTCAACTACATTATAATAATAATAGTACTTACTGGTGGTATGCTAGCCATTGATTGTGATTTAATAATCTGCTCTTCGATAGTCATCTGTCTTCGGAACTTTCTAAGACCTTCCAACACTGGTCTGCTTCTGTCATTAGTTTTTACTTTTCTTAAGGCCACTCCTTGTTGAATCTAAGAAGTAATAATCTTACTACTGCTATTCTGTTCTTTTTTCTTAAATTATTGTGTAAGCTGTAATTCTCAAACTAGTAGCAAACAAAGAACTATTGAACAAACATCTATTAAGGTATCAGAGATCAAGTTAATTCTTTTGTGTTAATTATAATTTAAATTTTGGTTTTAATTTGTTCAAAGAGGGAAGATAATGCCTTTTAGTACATCAGAAAGAAGAAGACCAGAAGGACAAAAAAGAATTGAAAGCATGAAAAACTGAATATTGATGATGATATTAGTTTTTGTAATACTGAAAGTGTTTGAAAATTAGAAATTTGATATCTCATAATAGACATTTTCAAAAATCTCTATTTTCATAAATCCAATTTTTGGGTTTACAGTTTTTAATCTATTGGCCATTCTGTTTAATATTGATCTACGTTATGAGTTATCATGAGTAGAGAAAATGTTTCTAAGGGTCAATCTTTCCATTACCTTCAATTTTCAAACTTTCAATCTACAAAGCTCAAAAATCAAAGAAACAAGATTGTATCGGTTATCACTTATTAGACTTATTCAACCCAAATGAGTTTTTTAAATTTTTTTGTAGATTTGCGTCAGTAAGGAGCTCAAGAAACAATAGATCTCAATTCCTTTAAGTTTTTCATTTCAAGTCGATTCTGACTAATTTTTCTCAACCATGCACTTATAAGAGCTTCTTTATTTATTGACATTGTTTTTGTTCTGATAAAGTTTGAAACTGTAACACGCCTGGCATAGAAATGTTCTTTAACTTAAACTTGCACAGTTGCAAGAAATTGCTTAAAGTTTGCTGGATTCAAAAGACTTATGGGAAAAATGAATTGAGGGATTTTCTGACATTTATACCCTATGTGTTATGGTCTGAAACTATATCAGTGTACACACTGCCAATAATATAGAGCATTTCATGTTAGGTAAAATTTGTTGGAATCAAGCAAGTAAGAGAAAGTTGAGAAGATCCTGCAATACTTCCAAGCTTTGTCAAAACAAAAATGAAGATGGCGTCTCTAAGCAAAGGAACTGCATAGTTGTGAGAAGTCAGTCAGAATTTGCTCAAATCAATAAATTTCTTGTGTTCAAGTTTGAAATTTTGACATACGTTTATCTAATGTTGTGTTAATAAATGTTGGTGTGTAGGCAACTGGGACAGAGAAATCAAACCCAAATAATTTTTGATACCATTTGGTTTATGTTTATACAGAGTGTACCAGTGGTCTGTGCTTGGAGTATAGCGTTGTTATTCGTAGAAATATCAAAAACCTACTGGAAAAAGTTAAAAAGGACTGTTTACAATGACGTAGGTTTATGGAGGCTTTATTTAATTTTTTCTTATAGCTTATTAAATATAACAAGCCGTCCTGGTATTATTAATAAACATTTGGTTTTAAAAGACTTGCAGTGATAAACTTCGATTTCTAATTTTTAGAAATGATTATTAAAATTTTGACTATATTATGGAATAAGAGAATATTTAAATATATAGGATGCCCCATTAAAAGAAAATCCCTTTTCTTGATCACCCTCTATTGAAAAGATATTCATTGCTGATTGCAACAGTATAGATTATGTCGGTCTACACTTAACAGTTTCGGTCTTATTCAGTTATTTGTTGTAAATGATATGTCGGTTTGTATAAAAAGTATCATTTCTAAAGATTAAAGATCAAAGTTTATCACTGCAAGGTTTCTAGAACCATATGTTTAACAATTATGCCAGAGTAGCTCGTTATACAGTGTGTCCACATTTCGATGCTCACTATTGGGATCTCGGAAATTGTAAGGGATACGAAGTCGGTTAAATTAGAAAAGATTTGACTATTTTGGAGATCAGTTTACTAAT